>CAJQZN010031331.1:0-12981 GCA_907164685.1 Colias eurytheme | reverse complement strand
AAGTCTCATCTCTCTAAAGCAAAACATTTTGCCTGGGTAACGCACACCTGTGACGCTCATACTTAACAAACATGACTCGTGGATCAGTAATTAACTATATTCTATGTCTTTAAGGGATCCGAGTTCCATCATCACTACATAGTACCTATAAAACAAAGTCGTTTTCTCTGTCTCTATGCCCCTATGTATGCTTCTCTTCTATCTTTAAAACTACGCAACGGATTTTGATGCGGTTTTTTTAATAGACAGAGTGATTCAAGAGGAAGGTTTTAGTATATAATTTATTATGTTTAAGACAAAGCCGGCGAAGCCGCGGTCGGAAAGCTAGTTTCTTATAATATTTGATGCAAAATTTGAACATTTTATCAATTATGATTGATGAAATGATGATGATGAATAATTTATTTGAAAAGGTATTTAACCTTACTGACAATGACCTTTCTTTGAATGTGCATTTTTGTATTTTTCTCAATGTAATATTATGCAGTATAATCATTTTCAAAACTCAAAGACATATTCCTACTTTACATTATGTAGAGTCATTTTAAATTGAAAGTCGATACTGCAATTAAATACATATATAATATTATATAATGTGGCAATAATCCTTGAAAATATTTTAAAATATTGTTTCTTTTATTTTATAAAAAATATTTATGCAATATGCATAGATACTATCATTTAGACTTAATAGCCTTCTTCGTAATAGCCACCGTGAACACTTATATATAATAATATCAGATAGTTAATATCCCTAACATTATGATTCTATCGGGATCAGAAGTCCTTTTTAAAAACTAACTAACGAAAGAAAATAAAGAGCATAATAACATTATACACACGTGACACGCCACAAAAAATGTTTCATAAAATTCAAATAATTGTTTAACTACATAAACAATTAAACAGTATGTTTGTTGATCCAACAAATCTCCATACATATTACATGTACCTACGAATCAATTCTATAATACTAACGAAGTATTTAAACGTTAAAAAGGCGGAATCCAAGTCAGAATAATTTAAATAAATAAAGTTACACGATGAAGGTTGTACTTGCATATTACATATTATTATTTATTAATTATTACAATGGTCAAGGTCAGACCGTGACCTGGTTTAATGGGACATCTATTCCGTATCTTCGCATAATTAATTTAATTAATTAGTTTATTCGGATAGGCCCAGTAGTTTTTATTTTATAAGCATTTTTGTCTGTATTTGTAAATGTTGCAAGTGCAAGTTTGAAGTCGGTTGTTTTTAACGCAGTTATCACTTGTCGTCAGTAAGTAAATTTTTTGTAATTTGCTTTGATAAGTTACGTTTCTATCGTAAATAAGTAGCTGAGTAGGTAGGTATATCACTCACTAGCCTAAGCCTTCTAACTATCTAAGACACAAAAATAAGAGCAAAGCAAAGCGACACAGTAGAGACAGTGACATTAAATAATTAAAAAGAAATACAAACATTCATAATATCAGACTGATATCTTTACTAAATATGTATACTTAACTATATTATATAAACTTGATTGCCCATATTCGAAATGATCCAAATAAATCAATCTCGAATACTTCTAAACTGTAACAACACACAGTATTTGTATAGTAAGCAAAAAATTAAGCCCCTGTATTTATAAGCTAGATTGCATATTATGATGTAAGCTATGCAGGTCGAGTTGGCACATCCAATGTTGTGGGAACGGATAACGAGTGCTAAATACTGCGGTTTTACCTTTCACTGAGCAATATTTGAATTTATCACATACTAGCTGTGTCTCGCGGTTTCACCCGCATTGCTCCGCTCCTGTTGGTCTTAGCGTGTATATAGTCTTCCTCGATAAATGGGTTCTCTAACATCGAAAGAATTTTTCAAATCGGACCAGATATTCCTGAGATTAGCGCGTTCAAACAAACAAACAAACAAACTCATCAGCTTTATAATATTAAGTATAGATATAATCAGTAGTAAATCCATAGATTTTTTGTGGTCTAGCGGTAAACTCGATTAACCGAGCATAGGTTATGGGAGTTCCCCTTACGTAGTATAAACTCGTTTAAAAAAATAATACGAGTACCAGTATTAACAGCTGAATAGTTTATTTGGTTGAACGAATAATTTTCTATGGAAATGCTGATTAGTAGTGTAACATTAGTAGGAGGTTACTCCCAGTTTAAATTTTAATGTTAGGTACTGGATATAACTGCTAACTATAAGTTATTTACAGAATCAAATATAATTTGAGGATATAAAATAATAATAAAAAAAACGCAACGATACAAAGACTTATAATTGAAGAGCAAAGTGAACAGATTAAGGATTATTATGATTCTTTTTTTTCATTCAAATCGGGCCTTCCGCTTGTTCCCATTTTGTACTTAAATTTTTGAATAATTCTATCAATTTGAAGGTGGTTTAGTTTTTCGTTAAAAATAATAATTATTTAAATAAAACCACATATTTATCTAATTTGTATATTAATAAAATACTTATAACACCTTCTTGTTAGGTACAAAGGTTGACGCGGCCACACTACCTGATAACCCTGATTTCAAACCGCGCAGAAGACTTATTTAATATAAAATAATGTATTCTTAATGATGAATTAAGATCTTATATTCACGCGTAAAGAAAAATATTAGTGAAGCTGTGAAAGTAGTTAGAAGTTAGTTCTAAATTTGTTGCTTATCGTAAAACTCTAGAACGGCTCGACAATTTTTTTCAATAAGACGTCAATTTTTTCATGTTTTTGTTATGGCATGAGGAACGTTCTTATGGAGAGGACATGTAAAAAGGGCAACTGGGCAGAACAACATCTGCTGAAGCACTTAGTAGAAAATATAAACATATATTTTCATCTGTTTTCAATTCATTGCGACGGACGGGTCAGTGTTTTCAAACAATATCGTGTTTCTGGGAAGTTATTTGACGCACTAGGTACTTTACGATCCCAGACTAATTTCGTCACATAATAGGTACAATAATATAATTTCATTTAATTATTGAAGTGAAAACTTCTTTAGCGGCGTTGGGTATAAAATCTTAAACTCGCGTCAGGACACGTGGCCTGATCGAAAAAGCGTAAGACGGATTTTTTTTAGCCCTTATACCTATTCCATGCGTAAGACCACAGATCACAGAAACAAAAACTAGATCTCCATGCGTAAGACGGATACCATTCCAAAATATCAAACATGCTGAACGTTAATAATCAAGTTTTCACTTCTGCCGGCACTCCTGGAGTGCAACCCGTCTTTTTTTTTAGTAATTCGATAATACCTCGAAGCTTCCTACGTCATCAATATATGTAGTTATATGCGAAATGTTAGCATGATGCCAAGTTTAAGCAAATAATATTTCGGTAGCAAGGCTTTCTATTTAGGTTCTTGCTGTGTGTACATTGTACACCTTACAAAACATCTTATAAGGTTATCCTAAAGGTAGACATTTTAAATTTCTTGATTAACATTTATCTTTTAATTTTATTGATTTATTAATCATCTTCAATCTTTAATATAAAACTTGAAATATATAAAAAGAATAAGTAGTACATATCTTAATTCATTAAATTATTATGTATTGGTCATTTGGGTACAAATTTTCAACAATGTATCAAACATACATAATTGGTAACATGTACCTACATAATAACATTTTACTTAATATATAAACAGATATATTGAATCAATCTCTAAATAAGGAGTCATTTAATATTGTATACAGCTATCGATTACAATCCGCTTACCGCAAAACACTTTTACTTGTGAAAATATTCAACTAGACAACGTGAGTGTAATAAATTATTACTATTTATTGTTAACTAGCTAGTTTATGGCCGCGGCTCCTCTTGCAGGGGATCCGGTAAATATCCTTATGTTCCTTCATTAAAAATTAGGACTAGATTCTGCATACAAATATTTCTTACTTATATTAAAAGCGTATTATTTCAGAGAGCTTGACTATTCATGAATATACTTGGGCCAAAAATACTTGGGGAAATAAAATCACGACGCCTTTTTTTTTTTTTTTAAGTGGGGAAATCTTGCATAGATACCCACGGCCTCCGGGGAAGGGGCCGTGGGTTATGTCGGATTCCTACCGACCAAAACCCCACTGTGTTCCGTCAAGCCGCATCAACGACGGGGCCACGGGTACGGTATTCTTCCGTGACAAAAAAAAAGCGTTGGCTCGGTCATGTAGAGCGAATGGGTGAGGAGCGAGGTCTGAAGAGAGCATACTTGGGTCGTCCGTCGGGCCGACGCGGACGGCCAGTTGGTCGACCCAAGTATCGCTGGCGCGATCAAGTGGAGAGGGACCCTCCAAGCCAATGACAAATGGCAAGAGACCGCTCAGGACCGGGGAAGGTGGAGAGTTCTCGTCTCGGAGGCCAAGACCCACTTCGGGGTTTCAGCGCCACAGGAGTAAGTAAGTAAGTAAGAGTATTTTGACGATTCAAAATCAACAGGCAGTGGGAACGTCTTACTTACCTACAGCAATCCAAAATACGAACGGGTATAAATAACTATGTAGGTAAGTACAAAAGGTTAACAACACATTACACATTATACACAATATTATGTATTGTTACTGCCCAGTTATATCTTAAAAGCATATGAAATGTTTCACACATCGCACATTGTAATTTAAACCTTAATTATCCTAATTAAGATTGCGTTTGCAATATCGATATTAGAAATCACGCTCTGCGAATTTCTGCAGGTATCTCGCAAAGAATTGAATAAAAATAAAACCTCACTGGACCTTATGGTTTTCGATCCTCTGCTTATGAACTGTCAAGGTCGTAATGTTCATTATTTAGTGGACTTTGGACTCGACTTGTTTTGTGTTGTTTATATAGAGACAGGAACTTGAAACTGAAAGCTGTATTCAAAAGCTCTTTTTGTGTCAGCAGAAGTATTTCAATAATTTAAAAAATAATAATTGGCTGTGCTTTGTGTTGATTATACGGGCGGAAAGCTTATATATTGTGTTACTAGCTTTCCGCCCGCGGCTTCGCCCGCATTTTCAAAGATAAACCCGCATAGTTCCCGTTCCCGTGGGATTTCCGGGATAAAACCTATCCTATGTGTTAATCCAAGTTACCCTCTATATGTGTGCTAAAATTCATTGTAATCGGTTCAGTAGTTTTTGCGTGAAAGAGTAACAAACATCCATACAAACTTTCACATTTATAATATTAATATTTAATAGGATATAAGCTTTCCGCCCGTGTCTTTTATGTAAATATCTCAGAGTAAGGACGACTTATAGTTATACCTGAAAACTTCCTGTTGGCATGATTTTTTTCAGACATTCTCAATAATAATGACCAGTGACCAAAATTTTTAAAAATAGTTACATACATAAAAATAAAATCTTCGATAGGAAACACTGCCAATCAAAATTTAAAACAGTATGGATACGTCTACAGTACTTTTCAAGTTATGAAATGGCGATAGTTGCTTTGAGAGTGCTAAATTTTTATAGTATTAAAATTTAAAATATTCAGGTGTGCTATAAAAAAGCGTAGAAAAATAAGATTTTTATACATTTGTATCATACAATATTATTTTTGTCAACAACCGCTTTGTAAATGCCACCAAATAAGGTAAAAGAAATGAAGGACTTTAGCAGGATCCTTTCGAATACAAAATAATATTGTATCGTATAAGTAATGTACATCTTTAAGTTAAATTCTACTTAAAAAATATACCTAATATTCGAGAATATCTAATTTGATAAAAAAATCAAGGTAACTAAATCTTTTGCGAGTTTTTGTATGATACTCTGTTTATAGTTAGTTATTAATATTTTATATTTATGATTTGTTTCATTTTAAAATAAGTATAGAATGAGGAAGTCATACTTTTTTGTGTAACGATTTGAGGTTACAGATACCAACTTTAACCGTCCGCGTCATGTTTTAAGTTTAAACGCATCATGATGATTGGCGATTGCGAATTTTTTAATATAATATTTTGTTAAATAGCGATTCTCTTTAGATGTTCTAATCGACATAAAAAATAGATATGATGTTTAAATAAACAAATTAAGTGTTTTTGTAGTGGGCTGGGGCTCAAAGCATTTGATACATTAAAAAAAATATATTATCTGTCTTAAAAAACATGATTTTCCTACACAAAAAAACTTAAAAAATATATGTTTAAACGTAAACTCTATTTAAAGCTTTGATAAAAATTTTATTACTAATCACACATGACACAGATAAGTCACAAACTCTAAACTCTACTGTGCTCTAGGTCAATCGTACCAAAACCTATAGTACCGAATATCCAAAGAGTATTTTGACGACTATGTAATTATGTATAACAGGTTTTCTTAAAATTACATCACAAGGCGGCCCACATTCACGATCCGACCTCTAGTATATGAGGTATCATGAACTATGTATTATCGAGACGAATAGTAAAATCAACAAATTATAACATAAACAATATGAAAGTATGTTTGTTACTTAACCACGTAAAAGTTTGACCGTGACCTGGATTACGCAGGCATTGCAACTAGTGCTCCTATATGACACCAGCTGCGCTCCGCGGTTTCACCCGCGTGGCTCCGCTTCTGTTGGTCTTAGCGTGATGATATATATTATATATAGCCTAAAGCCTTCCTCGATCCTTCCTTCCTGGGCTATCCAAGACCGAAAAAATTTTTCAAATTAGACCAGTAGTCCCCGAGATTAGCGCGTTCAAACAAACAAACAAACTCTGCAGCTTTATAATACTGTAGGTATATTAGTATATGATGGTTTTACTCGCAATTTTCTAACAATATAATTATTATCGCAAGGAAACCTTTCTTTTCTAGTACCCATACATACAAGTTTCCATTTTAGTTGTGTAGGTAGGTATAATTAAGTGATGTAATTTCTGTAAACAGTTTTTTTTCTCTACGAATCAGATGACGCACGTGATCATTTTCCGTGTATCAATATGTACAACAGTATGTACATATAAAATATGTTTGAGTGAAGATTGTTATTTTAATATTAAGGTAACCTATTACTTATCCTTTAAAAGTGTTTCTAGGTGTCTATAAAAATGTTAGTTGCAGCCAGTTAAATACATAATCTAAATTATACTTGTAGGTATGTGAAATTAAAATTAAATTAATTCATTTTTTGGATTTATATTTATGTAATGATTCCGAAATTATGTTTCATAATGAATTAAAATTCTCAGAATAAACTAGAAATCAAGCTATATTTAATAAAATATTATTAATAATAAATAAGCCTCTAGGAAGAAATAATTCGTCATCAAAAACAAGTTTCTGCTTACTACCTAGTGTAAATCAATGCTACTATATTAGCCTGCCTCACGAACGTCTTACTAGACTATTTTTATTATTTTGAGAAAAACATCGCATAAATCGTCTTTGTAAATAATTTATGTTGTAACTTGTGATTGTTAAGTTTTTGTACAGCTCACCTTTGTTGCTAAAATTTGTTATTATAACTCGTTGATGTACCTATAGACTTCAGTTTTCTTACTTGGGTACAAATTTTGTGCATTATTGGCTATTGGATAAAGTAAACGCAAAAACGATTTAACCGATTTTGGAAATTCTTTAGCAGAAAGCTTAAATGTCACGTGACATGAGCAATTTTCGTAGGTAAGCTTTTGTGTTTTATACCTACTGAGCCGACCGGCCAATATCAGGCTTCGGGGTACAGATATCATTTCTATTGTATTTAGATATTTACTTTAATAGGTAATTAATTTTTTTTTAATATTTTTTTTTAACCTTTTGAATTGTTAGAAACACGAACAATACAAAACATTAATATTTTTTATTTTCTCTAATTCGCTTTAGATAAAATATTTCTAAAACTCATCTAATAGGATTTTATTCAACTATTTTACATTATAAAATAATACAAATACCTACCTTGTTAAATACCTACTCGTAAACATGTTACGCGCGACTTTCTTTGCATTCAAGATTGAAGTATTCTTATAAGTTAGGTATTATTATTTATTAGTATTTTCTATTAACCATAAATAATGTAAAGCCATTAAGCATTGCCATTATTATATTTTTTTGTTATTTTTTACATGCAAAACACATATATTATTATACTCTATTGTTGTTATTAAATTATTCTTTCTTGTTCCTGTATTTGACAGACGATTCTTACCTTGTGAGATATAAGTTAATTTTATTTACCTTGAGAATATTTTTATTAGATGCATAAACGTTAATATTATTTCATTACTTTATTAAGAAAGCTTTTTATCGTTTTGTTTACAAATTAGGTAGTTAGGTAAATCAAGTTCATTTGCGATAGATTTTTTAGTTAGATTTATACCTACCTACGTTTATTTGTACGTATAGGTCGCGTCATGTAAAAAGAACGCTGTGGCGATTTATTGGTTTATTTGGTGTTATTAGGTGGTATAAGAATAACAAATATTATGTAGTTGCGAAGCCACGACTCGAGAGCCTACCTACTTCAAAAATAAAATAAGTAGCAAATAACTTTCGTGCTAAACTCGATACATGCCAAAACACACCCCATCACTTTCATCCAGCGTTCTTTTTACATGATTCGCGTTATACCTATAATATGTATAATTTTGGTTGTCTTGCGATAAATTTATTGAATGTCTTCATAAAAATGTTGATTAACATCGAATTTATAACTATTTAATTTAAAAGTTTCTTCGATATTTCGATCAAGGTCTCAATAAAAATAACTAAGAAATCACCAAATATTGAAAGTGTCTAAATAAATACTTAAAACCCATCAATTTGTAGGTTTTTAAAAAGATACGTTGACTATTGTTGTACCATTTAGAGACGTAAAACAATTTAAGATCATTATAAGACAATTAAACTGTCGTTTCATATAAATTATTAAAAGAGTCAAAAGATAAACGTTTCCTCAATTACACTGTGACAAACTTACAGCGAAATCCTTTTAGGAGTATGTTTCACTTCACTACACGATAATTATTTAAGCACCTATTAACTTTTGTTGACTATAAACACGCGTTTTGTTTGATTTCGGTCACACCTTTGGGTCACACGCTCACGCGTCCACCCACTTCGACATTCGATCAGCAACTAAAGTTAAGTAAGCACTTAGCACTAAGCAGCTGGCACTTGGCAGCACGCGAGCGCAGATCTGTATAAGAAATTATCAATTAGGAGATTGCAGATATTGCTTTGAATAGATTTTTGTTCAGTTTGATTGTTTTTAGAAACAAAACTCGCACGTATCTTATTAACATAAGTATTATTATAAGTGGATTTCGTGGAACAATGCGAATGAGCATTTTACAAGTTTTTTATTTTATTTTCAAATTAGGATCCGGATTCCGGACGTTTATAATTTTTGATAGCTTCGACTTTGGACTTAATTTTTTGAAGTCGAAACGAATACACCTGAATTTGTAGAAAGAGTACCCAGATAAAAAATATTTTATTACCTATAATGCTGGGTAGGTAGCTGTACATAGGTACCATCATTGACCGGGAAAAGCGGAGAAAGAAAAGGCTTTGCGGTATAGGTCTTGGGAAACTAGGTACATACCTACCAATACCTAATATTACCTACTTAGGTAGGTAGGTATCTACCTATATTATGATTTATAGTCTTAATTTATCATTAACTAAATTTCCGCCCGCGGCTTCGCCCGCATTTTCAAAGGAAAACCCGCATAGTTCCCGTTCCCGGGGGTTTCCGGGATAAAACCTATCCTATGTGTTAATCCAAGTTACCCTCTATATGTGTGCTAAATTTCATTGTAATCGGTTCGGTAGTTTTTACGTGAAAGAGTAACAAACATCCATACATCCATACAAACTTTTGCCTTTATAATAATTTATCATTAATTATTATCTTTTTACACAGGGTTTAATTCTGAGAGAAATTTGTAGGGAAGACATTAAATTATTTAATTTAATTGAGATATTTAAATTCGAAAGGCGTAATTTTTTTATATCTTGTGCCTTGAACAGTTTCGAATAAAATTGATAATGATAACTGATTATGATATGACAACAAAATTTATTATTTTCTCATATTTAATCAGTAAGTGTAATTGTGCCTGAGGCATCATTAATTTACACTGCATTCGTAAATTAAAGTAATTGAAGATAATATTTTATATTACCTTACAATTGAAGAAATAAGAACATTTATGTATACTCGATACATCTCGTAATAGATAAGTAGGCAGGTATGACTAATTTTTATACAGCTAAGTCAACGACCTAAGTAATAAGAGTGTCCTGGCCAAACATTATTTTCCGGTTCAGCGAGTATACACTAAATTACCTAAAGATTCGCACTCAAAATAGTACCTTGACCCATAAAACATAAAAATTAGACAATATTATTTTATTGACACAGCTTATCACGCACATTGCTAGATATCGGATATCAGATAGATAACGTGACGCACCGACCGACAGTCCCTCCCAACACGGTGCTGGCTATTGTTTCTAGCAATTTCACTTTATTTAAAGTGTTTTAAAATATATTTATTGCATTAAATTCTGCGTCAAAGGACCTTGAGAGCAAAAAGTGTGAAATTTTTCAAAATTGTTTATGTAATAGGAAACTAAATATGAAACAGTGTTAAAGTTATATTATCTAAAGATTATTGTCAAGATTTTATAAATGTGATCAAGATAGGGTCTAAAATGAGTTTAAATCGAGCAGAATTGAACAACACCGTCGTACCTGAGGGAGCTAACAGCCCCTGTTATTTCTGCAATGATGAGTTTGAAATGGGGAAACTGCAAGTAAGCCTTTAAATTTTCTTGTATCATAAATCCTATGACAAGTTTTGAGAAATAAGATGCACTATGTACCTACCTTTATGTCTATTGGTATATTTATTGAACCGATTTCGATGTAACTTGTCAAAATTTGAGATAAAAAAGCGAGTAGGTACAACCCAATTTGTTGTTTGGTCAAATACCTACGTGGATAACATAGAGTCAAAACAGAACATTTTTTTCATATTATAGAGATATTCTAACTATTCCTTTATAATAACAAGCATGTAAGTATTGATTTGATAACCTCCTTTTTGATGTAGGATAATAAAATATTAATATGTTGAAAATGCGTTGTGTCTGAGATAAAGTATTTCTAAATATAGCGTTGTGATTTCATTTATGTATTTGTATAGATATATTTTGAAAGTTCAATTTAACATGTACATTTTTTTACAAGTTACAATTAACACACTTAACTACATACATTATTTTTTAACTGAATCTTCCTATGAGTTTCAGCTTTATTTGATGAGGCTATAATAATAGGTACTTACATTTATTTTTACGACTCTATATACCCTGTGATAGGCTATTTTCTCCTTCACATATTTTTTTATGTTTCACTATTCAGGAATCCACCTGTTGTGAAGTATACATTATAATAATTTATACATCTTAGTAATATGTAATTACTAGATTTCCGCCCGCGGCTTCGCCCGCGTTTTCAAAGGAAAACCCGCATAGTTCCCGTTCCCGTGGGATTTCCAGGATAAAACCTATCCTATGTGTTAATCCAAGTTACCCTCTATATGTGTGCTAAATTTCATTGTAATCGGTTCGGTAGTTTTTACGTGAAAGAGTAACAAACATCCATACAAACTTTCGCCTTTATAATAGTACTAGGTATCTGCCCGCGGCTTCGCCCGCGCAGTCAAAGAAAAACCCGCATAGTTCCCGTTCCCGTGCGATTTCCGGGATTGCGTCATTTTCCCGGGATAAAAAGTAGCCTATGTCCTTTCTCGGGTATCAAAATATCTATACCAAATTTCATGAAAATTGGTTCAGTAGTTTAGGCGTGATTGAGTAACAGACAGACAGACAGAGTTACTTTCGCATTTATAATATTAGTATGGATTAAGATTAAATACCTACTCAATTAGTTTTTATGGACATTCTAGTTTGGTTTGATTCCGAACAATCGGGATTTTTATAATTATATAGACGGTCTACTCTATATTTTTAGTTTTTACGGAAATAATATATTTTCAATGCATTTATTTTATAATTATTATCACTATTCGTTGGTAAATGTTAGCTACTTAGTACCTCATACATTTAGTAATTGGTACTCTAAATTTTCCCGATATCAAATTACATCATATCAAAAAATGTGACACCTAAAGGATTACTCAAGGTAGTAAACACTACTTATAATTCCCATTTATTATCTCAGAGATGACGAAGTAGTATAAGTTAACCTTGAAAACCTTGAAATAACTTGGTATAAAATTATAACATACAATAAAATTTTAATATATAATTCTAACGTAGACATAAAATTAATGATATAAAAATAGCCGCCTGAATATGGAAATTATTTTTATTGATTTGGAAAAAATAAACGTATTTTAAAACTAGTGGTATTTATAATACGAGTACTTACGAGTTTAAAATATAAAAAAAAAACTACTAAACTTTAAATTTTAATTTTTGTAGAGATCCCGTTTTTATTTCAATTTAGTATGAGTGGTGCAATATGTTTCTGTTTTCTTGTACACTACTTAGTAGTTTTTTTTATGGGTTTTAGCTCAAAACGTAAATAAAAAATACTTAGAAATTAGTAACATTTATTTCCTTCCAAAAATATTACAATTTACTAGGATTAGTAACACGGTAGCGTTAACTGATAAATTCTTCTATATTCTAGAATGCTATGTTTTAAAGCTCTATCATGATTAATTATTTATATTATTTCTAGAACCACCTGAAGCAATGCGGCAGCATCCTGGAGCAGTGCCCGCTTCGTTGTGGCGCCTGGATACAGCGGAAACACAAGGATACACATGTCAAAGAGTGCCCTAAAATGGATAAGGTGAATGTTGGTCGACTTTACATTGAGGTTGTAATGTGGAGAGAATATTGATATTTAGATCAATATTTAGCAAAAAGGGCAAAAAATGGCATACTTCTATATGGGGAATTATAAAACGAGCGAACAAAAAAAAA
>CAJQZN010031330.1:2544-19208 GCA_907164685.1 Colias eurytheme | reverse complement strand
GCGCGCAGGCAGCCGCTCTACCCGCTCGACCAGCTCTACAAATTCGCCGAAATTCGTTTCCTAGAATTTATCTCCAACCATTTTCAGACTATCATTGATTCTTAATTTTAAATCCGTCTTAAATGTATGTTATGTATATTAGTCATGTCTTTCTTCCTTATGCGAAATCTGCATACAATTCGAATATCGCAACTGCTAAAATGTTTGTATCGTTTAAAAACTAAATAATTATTTTTTTCCACAGAGCCAATACAAGTTCGTGTGCGAGAGCATCCAGTCCGCGTACTCGCTGGGGCTCACGGGCCCGCCCGAGCCGGCCAACTGATAGCTACTGCTCCCCTCGCGGGATCCGTACGTGCGGGCTATGATGGCCGTCATCAGCGCGGTCCGGACTATGTGTTGTGTCAAAATGTCTAGGTGACAAACACTTGTGTGTGTGTAGTGTAAAACCGTGCTGGAAGTGGAGTGAATCTAAAATCACAATATACAGTTTACACCGTGCTGGAAATGAGGTGTCTAAATTAATGCGAGTGAAATAGTATGCTGTTGTTTGGCAACGTGCAAGCGATGAAAGCCGTCATCAACGCGCTCCGGACTATGTGTTGTGTCAAAATGTCTAGGTGACAAACACTTGAGTAGTGTGTGTGGTGTAAACCGTGAAGTGGAGCGAATCTAAAATCACAAAAAATGTTGTGTGGTTTTATGTAAGTGAAACTTAGGCACAAAATTATCGTATTTGTATGATAATTATCGTACGGTTTGATCACGCGACATGCGCTACACAGACAAAAAAGTTTGAGACGATGTAATAAAAGTTTCACTTTAATATACACCATGTATGGAACGAATCTAAAATCACAAGTGCAAGTGAGACGGCATACCGTCTAGTGGCTATGTGTAAGTGATTATGGCTGACCTCAACGCGGTCCGTACAATTTGTTGCGTCACCGTGTTCAGATGACGAACACTCGAGTAGTGTAAACCGTGTGAAATAAAGCGAATCTAAATTAGTGCGAGTGAGATGGCATATCGTCGATTGGCAACGTGCGAGCGAGACAGCATGCTGTTTCAAGATTTGTCCATCTATTGGCGCGTTTCATACTGTCGATTCTTCCGAATTATACGAATATTGATTAAGGAATGTTTGTATAAACCATAGAAAAGATTGATTCGTTGATTGAATTTATCAAATCAATCCATTCTAGATTGGAATGGATAGTGTTTTCTGTTATTTCAAACTGTAATTGGATGTGTACTTTTTTGTTAAGATGTATTTGGACTAAACATTTATTTTACATTGACTGGAATATAAATTATCCTATTTGGATTTTTGTGAACAAGTGGTTTTAGTAGATGAAGTTCTAAGAAAATTTTTTCCAATGTTATTGGTCCAAATACATCTAATTATAATAACTTGTAATTTTGGTAATTTTTACATGTTCTTTCTATTTTGTAATTTAAATTAGTACGCACATTTATCTTTACATGTTTGCTACAAATTATAAGCTATTTTGTAAATTTTAACCCCAGTTTGTTTTACAGTCATAAGTAATCTCGAATAACTCCAAAAGCGAAAGGACATATTATCAAAAATATTCTAGCAGTAAGAATGACTATTTATTTTGAAATTTATTTATTTGTAAATTTAGTTTAGCCTTTGATAATCAAATGAAATTTAGGTTATTTTTCTTGCCACGAATTTACTAATCGTTTTAAGTGCTGACAACTTTCGGTTTTGTAAATTACTTATCTGTGCCATTTGTAAATTTAATTTTCTTTAATCGTGTACCTATGTGCAGTATTAATTATACGTAAATATATTATATAATGTTTGAAGTGTTCATTGTTGGGGAAATGGGGCCCAAATGTAAGAATATATGAAATTCAGATTTTTTTACAGCATGATTCGATTAATTATTTTATCATTTGATATAAAATATTATTTTCTAGATTTCATTACATTTTTCACGTTTTCCCATTGGAGGAAGAATTTTCAAAATTGTATAAATGTGTATTTTGTAGATTTAATATTTTGATGATTTGTTTATTTTTAAGGCATAGCGCCTTAAATACACAAATGTTCAGATAGATTATTTCATTAACAACTAAACAGGAAATGCTTCAATTATTTAGTTTTTAAATAACTACTAATTATTGATATGTGATTTTTATTTTTACCATTTGTCTTTACACCTACAAAATGTAACACTTTCTCTGCCATATTTAACAATATTCTAAACTTTATAATTACATATTTTTAAATGTATCTTTTGAACTTTTTATAACAGCACAATTTTTGTATTGCCATATTTTTTTATTTTATCATATTATAATATACTTAATCATAATGCACGTGTGTATTTATAAGATCCTAATAATATGAAAAACAAAACTCCGCCCCTTTATATCGTAAAATAACTAGCTGTAACATTTAATAATGTAAGGCTTATATTATTATCACAGTTATGATTTCCGAAAATATATTTTTGTTACTAATTTTATTTACTTTAATATGTACTAATCATAGTTTTAACTATATACTTTTTTTATTTTTTGTAGAACCTTTTTTGTTTACAACGAAGTAGTGTAGTATGTATAATATTATTCTAATAATTATTGTATAGGTATATAGATGTATGATAATAGATATCTACAGGTTTTTATAACATTTTGAACTAATAAAAAAATCGTAAGTAGAATACAGTAATACACCGCAACATTATATAACGACATTTTTAGACAGGAATTTTTTAAAATAAACTTTAAAATAAAGTTATAGGTACAATTTCTACAAAATTATTCTTTAATTTTATTCGAAAAACTATGATCAAACAAACATCAAATCATCAAACAAAACTTACGAATTCAGTTACTAAATTTATAATAGACGAAAGTTTATATCATCGGGAAGATTTTAATGTCAAAATTAATTATTAGCATCCATTTCGCCATACCCAATTAATGTGATAGTTCTTGGGAGCAACTAAATTACATAATAAAATTATTAAGGGTCGCTCTATAATTTTTTAAATATCTTTTGTCCCCAAACTTAAAAATTGTCTTTTTTAGGATGATAGAAAATGTCAATTATCATTGAATATTTTACTGCGCAATCTTAAAACAAATGGTTTTCTATTTACAAATTATTATTTTCAACTTATTTTCAATTTTATATTTTTTATTATATTGCATATTGTTTCTTTTGTTATACAATAATATGTACTCATGTATTTTTGCAAATCGAAGTTTATTAGTGACTGTCAGAAATTGAATTCATTGTAGTTATAACTTAGCATCATTTTGTGTCAATAACATTATTTTCTGCCTGCAAAACATTGATTAAATGAATTGAGAAATAAAATGAGGCCTTCGTACTATGTAGTTTGAAGACAAAATAACTGATGGTTAAATTATGATCAGTTTGTATGATTTATGTCATGCAAAAGCACGTGGGTGTTCACAAACATCAGTTGTTTTGTTTTCAAAACTGGGTTACACAACGAAACAACTATTTTTATAAGTACCTAATGTAATATTGATAGAATTCGAAAGTGTTCGTATCAGAAATAGTGTTTTATCCAGCAATGCGTGACTCATGGTTTCTACTACATATCTTAACAATTCTTTGCAAAGCGGTGAGTACACTGTGCGTGTATGTTTACAATTGCACGTCAACTATAGTGTATTCACGGCCTAAGTGGTAAATTGAGTGACTGACGTAGCGTAAGCGTTTGTTATAGTTTGTGTTAAGCACACCAATATAACTCGTCAAGGTTCAAGCTGAATTAGTTTTCAAGTATTTGAATATTTTCGCAATATTTTGATGGGCCCGTCATGATCTGTTATTAATTTTAAAGGCGACAGTTTAGCGTGGGTGACTAAATCGTTGATTGAATGTACGCTTGAATAAATAAATTCTCATTATTGTTGGCCGTTATCGTTTATCCCTTGTCGTTTGTTTTTATCGACGTTTTGTAAACATTTGCATACGCGGCAATTATTGGAAAGTGATGAATGATGACGGACGATTTATAAAGTCGTAAATTTAGGTATACTTATAGGAGGAAATTAGAATTCTAATCTGTAAAAGTTAAATCTGTCTTTTATTTACCAATTAACGAGGTTATATTGGTGTTGGCTGACACAAGACCAGTGTTATATTTCTACCTTGTGATGTCTGAAGTGCTGTGCGAGTTTTTTCTGTGAAAAAATAAAGAAAATTATATAAAATGTTTTGTTTTATTTAAACCTTTAAGATAATTTTCCTGACACACAAGTAATGTTTCGAAATATACTGCTAGGTTCCCAACAAAGATTTAGATTAACTGTCTACAACATGTAAACGGATATTGCTCTATAATACAAAAATATCAAAAAGTATTTGATTGAAATGAACACATAACCCAATATATTTATGATGTAAAGTAGAATTTCTATGATACCTAACTTCTACCCACAACCAACTATAGTTTGTACAATACCACTACAATTTAAAAATGAAGGAAACAATTCCAGAACTTTTGAAAATGAATTTTAGGGCCCTCTACGAATTACTGTAGCCACTTCATAGTTCATCTATAGGTATCATACATAGAATATAATATTATACATAGGTACTCTAACGCGACCTGTATTATACAACACATCACGTACCGCCATGTTGTAAAAATAAAAAATGCTTCATTTTCAAAACTATGTAACTATCTCTGTAGAACTACAAAATGGCAAGACTTAATTTGAATTAAAAAAGGTAGGCAAGTAAAACACCATACTGTTATAAGTGTAGATATCAAAGAAGAGAAAAACTTTGTAGCCTTTTCCTTCACTTGTCATATTCACAACGCAACGGTTTGCGCAGAAAACTGAACAGCCCGGCGGGATTTGTCAAGCAACAGTTGGCTTATATTCTTCATTACGTGTAGGACGTTGGAATGTATAAGTAATCATGTAAAATTGACGCTACATTATCAATGAAATTTAAAAGGGGCTAGTAACAAGGATGGCAAATTGTGATAATTAATGTCCTTCGCGATAATTATGTAAAAATGTAATCTATTTATCATAATTTCTTGCCCGGGGGCGGCGCTAATGTTAAACGTGGCCCATGTTATGTCTGGTACAATGCCTCTCTTATGTCCTGAGCCTCTATAAAATAAAAGTGAAGTCCCATGTCTCCTAGTGGGGTAAGTGGCAGATGCATTATACATCTGTTTCACTGATCGATTTTCTTTGGGGACAAGTAGGTCACAGTCACAGGACAGGTAAGTAGCCTTCTGTGTCCTACCAGACCAAGACATTTTTTTTCTTAGTCTCCACGGGGAATCGAACCCGAACCCCTCGATGTTACGCTCACGCGTCAACCACTGTACCAAGGAGGCGGTCAAGCCTCTCTATAGATATAGGTAAAAATTGGTGACATCGCATCTCTTCAGAATACTTTAATTCCAAACATTAAGCTTATCTATGTAGTAACTATATAAACTATAGTACTCGAATGATGATCTTAACATAAAAATTTTAGCTAGCACTGAAAGTGAAATGAGATTATCGGTCTTCGTGGGCGCGACACAGCTTTCGTTGCCATGGCAACGCAGCAGTTGTCATAGCAACGCTGAAAGAGCTGCGGTTATGCAACAGGTTTTTCTTTCGAATTTCGACATCTGTCTCGATAAACATTACGATTATGTAGGCATGAGTAGTACAAAGACACATTTAATTTATACAATATTTAAAATCAATATAGTAGATACTTTAGATGATTCGCAGTAGGTGTATAAATTTTATAATAAATATTCGATCTGGGTTACCATCTCGGTATAAATCATATATCATCAATATGTAAATATAGTCTAAAATCAACACAGTAACTAGTTATTACAACAACAACTGTATTTTTTTTCGTTTTCTTACGTAGCGTTACCTACCTGATTACAAAATAGGACAATCTCACAGAAATGTATCAATCATGGCGGTCATAAAATCAAATATGGCTCGAACGATTTGATGTATAGCCCCGGGCTACAGGGGCACATAGGGGTTATAAGTAAGTTTACAAATGAGACCGCAGGCAATAATATTCGCTCTCTTAATGTACCTATACCAGCTACCTACATATTATATAATATTCTCTTTGACGAAAGGAACTCTATTTGGACTTTTATTTTTCTTTCGTTGTGAAATTTAATTGAATTTGAAAAGGTTGAGGAAATCTCAAAGGACATTTACCACAAGAAACCTCTCACAGTATGTATTCAGTGACCTGTTTCCTACAAGAAAAACATCAGTTACGTATAACATTACTTATCAAGTATAGAATCGTACTACCGAAACTCACTCATGTGACTTTGTACATTAAATTTATTACTGAATCGGAATGCTACATTATTCTATTCTTATTTACTGAAATCGAACTAAATTTTTAATATGCTTTGGTATAAATAATAAAAATGAAAAAAAAAATGAACGATCCATCTTATGAAATTTCGATTGCGCGCATACCTACTCTAGATACAAATGATGTAATTAGATTTATAAGTTTATAGTTAATATTAATAGTAATTATTAATATTTCCACAATACAATATGCTCTACTTTTCACCAAATTACAACATAAAACCCTTTACCACGTACATCTTTTTTATCTCAATAACTCTCTCTAATTTATTATCAAAGTGAGTCGAGTTCGCAAACCTTAGTACAGGAATCGCCCGCCGTAGTTCACTTCAGTTGAGCTCTCTGGCAGCGTGGGCGCGCCGCCCAGCGTCACACTGAAATACACGCGACGACTAACGATAGCTTTCACGTAAAAACTTTAAAACACCCCCTGTATTTGTGATGTGATGTGCTAAAAAGTGGAGTGTTATGAACTATTAAGTAAAACATTGAGTGTATATTTGTGTGATTTAAAATACTGATACTATTAACTGTTTATTTTAAATGTTTGTGGTGGCATAATTGAACGTGTATCTTAATGCTAAAATCAGTGAGAAAAAGCTCGGTGAATTAATACTACAATACAGTTCAATTTATTTAGAATTGAGTAACGTCTTAGTCACGAAGCAATTATATTTTAATGATAAAAAATACTGGATGTTAACAGCTGTGTTATTCTAAATCCATAATATTTTTTGTGTAGTAATTATTGATCCATTATAGAAGTTCTTTGCTAACACGAGATGTACCAACTCAATACGCTTTTTTTGTAATCAATACTTTGTCAATAGACCATAAAAAATGACAATCAAATAGAAGACCGACCTTGCCTTAGTGGGTTTACTACCGATTAGTTAATTATTATTTTTATTTGGTCATAGTCGTAGGAACCCATTACACGTGACGTGCTTTATAAGTGTAAATAATAAACGTTAATTAAAATAAATAAAATTGATACATAATGTTGTCATAATGATGTGCTTCACTTCAGACAATTAATTGTTAAGTGTTATGGACATAAAGTGCGGTTTTATCTACCATTTGGACCACTTGGACTCATAGCGTTATGTAAAAAAGCTGAACAAATCTCCATAGTTTATGCACAATTTAAATGTGATTCGATAATGTTTCACAATGAAGCAATGGCAGTCCACATTCTGTTGTGTTGTGATTCTCATATGGCCGGGGAAAGACGCTAAACCTGACACAGTAACCGAAATAAATACAAGGTTACAAGGGCAACATGGACTAGAAATTGATTCAGTAACTATGTCCAGTAGTGCTGTAAGTGTAAACACAGTGAGAGAGATTTACAACGATGGTACTTCAACGTCAGTGACCGAGACTTTTAAAGAAATGCATTCCACGCTAATTCCAGAGACTAGACCGCAGGGATCGAATGTAAGTATGACATATTGTGATAGTAGGTACGCCTAAGAATACTAATAAAATAATTGAACTATTCTATACTGGCCTTCCGCATTGTCTAAATCTTAACATATTGAAACCTTTATTTTGAATCACTCTGTTAGATGTAGAGCTAACAGCTCAAGCAAATTTGTTATCAATAGTGTCATAAATATATATAAGAATGAATCGCCAAATCTGTTGCTAAGCGTAAAACTCGAGAACAGCTCGACCAATTCGGTAAATTGTTTTAACGTTTTTAAGGCACGAGGAAGGTTGCTAAGAAAGAAAACGTAAACATGTGCCACAGGCGACGCGACGCCGGGGGTGGTAGAGCGCTAGTAATTTATAATAAAACAAATGACCTACCTACATAGTTTTTTTTTAATTAAACTGTATCATAATATACCTACCTATTGGCGCGCTATTAACATTATGTTCTTTATAATTATCGCAAAAACACTTCATTTTCAGCTAGATGGTAATGGAATAGAATATTATTCGGAATACGCATCCGGATTTTAAAGACACATGCTAAAATCTACAATACTCATGATGTCTGTTTCCGTAGGTTTGCCAATTATAATTCATATCCTGTTTCATAATTTTGAAGAGTAAAAGAAATATTTTAACAAAGCTTCCGTTAATCTTATGCTTGTCTTTCGAAGTAATCTTAGACTAAAAGGTTTTCAAAGTTGAAAAGTTATAATAGCATAGCCTGTGGGCCGTGGAAAAGGTATATTTTTATTGAATAATGAAATATTCAAGCTTTACATTATTTTGTAATTTGTACCTACTATTTATGTTCTTGTGTGTGGGATTTATCAATCGTTATCAATCATTTTTATACATATATCCTACACTGTTCAAAATGTCGATCACCTACGTGTGTACAGAAAATATAATTTCAAATGAATATAATACAATCTATTTCCTTTTATCATTCAGGTCCATCATGTATTTTATTTATTGCTCCTCTAACTAAAATTGTGTAGGTGGAGGTAGCGACTTCATTGAAAAAATCATAATAATATGTTGAGGCCTTCCTTGATCCTAACATCTATCTTTACGCCTTCCGCACCGATTTATAGCAGATTTACTGAGAACTCACTGTTCTTTACAATTATCACGTAACAAATTTCGCTAACTGTCGAAGGCTCTTTAAAACGGGTGATTCTGACAGTCACTACTGCGATATTTGTTTACTTAAGGCTAATTTTGTTTCCACGATGTTACGGACACGTGTAAGTATTAATCGATAAATAATATGAGATAATATTACCTTCTGGAATGTTTTTGGACGATATTAACTCATAAGAACGCTCATGTATGAATATTTTAAAGGAAAATCGATGTTTTATTTCGGTGATGAATGATTTGGCATTCTGCGGGCGTATGAACTTGACGTCGAGATAATATTTTACTTATTTTTCACAGGGATAAAACTAATTTGCGTACGTTTTACTTTTTCTTATGAGGACTAGACAGAATCGACTTATAACCAGTATGTTAGAATCAGCCTCTTTACATATTATTTTTGGAATGTAAGTACTTGTAGTTAATCATTTTTATTTATTCATGTTACCGCTATTTTAAATGTATCACTATCTATTCACTTATTCTCTATTACAAACTAGATATGAAATTATTCGTTTGCACATAAATTATTTATGTTATTTAATTATTTTTAATTATAAATTTAAATTTTCTTCCTTGTAAAAATAGTTTTCAGGATTCCAAAGATTTTGCTAAGCATACCTACCTAAGTATCAATAAGTAGGTACACAGGATTTTGTTCTCAATATACATTATATATACAGTAACTACTTATTACATAAACTAATAAAATATCCGAATACTTATTCGTTAAACACACACAATAGTAATAAACAGCTAATCACATAACTGAAGAATGTATAAAGAATTTTCGAGTGGTTTATGAGGACGCTTGTGACATAATTGATATCGACTTACGCCCCATTACGCCTTAAATATTTAGAGGGTGGGGCAGTAATACGGGTATATAAGTATACACATACTCGTGTAGCCTTTAATTACTTTCTTTATCCGAACTTTTATTATTTTTGATGTAGCTGTCACTTACAGTTTTTCGAATTTTGTGTAGTCTTGTAGTATTTAACCGATATAGACGATAGTTAGATAAATTATATTGACACATAATGACTTGAAAGACCTAGACTTCAAGTTATCCAACATACCTACAGATTTTGAAGCAGCTACTCTTCTTATCAAAAAATTCACTAAGTATTTTCTGTAAATTATTTGCAAGTTACCTATAACTACCAATAAATTGGTTGTCTCCTCTGCAATTAAAATATTAACGAATTTTCCTATAACTAATCATATTATCTAGGTGCTAAGAGGGGGGGTGACGTAATATGTTTCTACTGTAGACGATATGGAATTCTCAACGACCGTTTTATTACGGATTTTCCACTTCAAATTCTCTGGATTAGATACATGATCCCGCCCCTTTGGAGATAAAAAATCGAGTGTGAATACTAAATTTATACGGTTATCTAATCTACATATATGCATACGTCAGAAACTTGAGTGCCGATCTAAATATATTGAAAATCGACACATAATGGTTAGGATACTTGCGAAATAAATTAGTTTATGAGGGTTGTAACATGTTTTGTTATTGATTATTTCGTTTAAATCAGGCATTTTAAACAAAGGATACGAGACATCTGAACAAAAACCCAAAACAAATTTTGCTTAATTTATATACACACCGGCACAATTAGCGGAACAGAAACCGATGCGCGAGAACATCGTCTGGGATTTGAACGAATGGCAGCAGGTTCTCTTTACTGATGAGTGCAGAGTTCTTTTAAAATAGATCGATGGGAGACAGCGAATGTGGAGACGCAAAGGAGAACTCCACATACAGTCTAAATTTGAACACACAGTGGCTTATGGTGGCGGCTCGATTATGGTTTGGGGAGGGATATGTTTGGGAGCTCGCACGGAGTTAGTGATTGTCACAGGAGGGACCATGACAACCCTCTTTCTAACCTTTCTTAAATCTTAAGCGTAAATCTTAACTATAACATGTATTATGATTTTTGTGAATATATTAAAGGTGTGTGAAAATTCAACTATTTTCTAAATCCCTTTGTGATATTGCAAACGTAGTATATCGTATTAGTTGTAAGTAGAAGTCTGAGCTCCTGAAAATCAATACGGCTGATCAGCTGATGGCACATAAAATTTGTTTTACAGTAGTATTAACTCTCATAGGAACAAATAAACAATGTTACGATCTCTACCGCTGGGTTGACTCTATATAATTAAAACGGCACCATTAGTTTAACTATGGTATTAAACAAACAATAAACTGCTTTTCTAGTACACGTATTCGAAACTATACTATATAGTAATAGCATTAACTGTTCCATAAATGGAATGAATCGTAAACTATAAGTATCCTTTCAGACCTCAATCGATTAAATGGCAATACCAATCCATTATTTATTTATTTATTTATTGAAATTATTCTTACAAATTATTACAATAACTTAAGTCTAAGTCCCACAAAACTGCACATGCAGTTTTTTTCATTATCAGTGTTTTATTTAAGCCTCTACAATCTACATATGGGTCATTATACAAAAATGGGGTAACTTTTGAGGATATTTTGTTTACTATATTTTTTATATCAGATTGTTACAAATTAGGGTGTATATGATAGCTAATCTAATGAATATATTGTTCCAAATCGGGCCAGCCACTTTTTTAAATAGATTGTGAGATATTTTAAATTTTCTGGATTTGGCCTCCAGGGGACTGACGAGGCTAACATGGTACTGATAAAAAACTATAACTTGTAATATTCTTAAAGAAATTCAATGAAAATTACTACAAATCTCTCAGTTTTAATAATGGCACATGTCTGTTACGTACTTAACATGTTTAAAAATGATAATTAATAATATGTGATACTGGGAAAAACAATGTCTCAATTTTCAAAACAGCCTTCTGACATTTAACGCAACGTGAATATTCTTACTCTCTTACTTAACTTTTACTACTTTGAATTAGTTTTACTTGATATTTTAAGTAATTCACAAACAATAGAAACAAAAAAACGGCCAAGTGCAAGTTGGACTCCTAACAAACCTATTTTTTATTATGTTTGTAACTTAAAATTTACACTTTTAGCAATTTTTCCTTTATCTGTGTTATAAGACGTTGCTATTTACCGAGAAGAAGTAAACTATAGTAGACTGTATACACGGCAAGCATCCTGTGTGTTTTTTATTCCCTTGCGAATATTGAATTTTGTGGAAATTTGCAGTATTAACGGATGTAGGTATCTTTTGATTGCGTTGCGTTATAAGTTTGATTTTTTTACAGCCCCAAGGGTTCTTAATCTTGAGTATCCAATATAAATTTCAGATTGATACCTCCACGCGTTCCAAAAAAACGTCTTAACAGACAAACGGACAACAAAGTGATCCTATAAGGGTTCTGTTTTTTCCTTTTGAGGTTCGGAGCCCTAAAAATCTACCAATATTTATGTTAAAAGTACTAATTATTATAAAATTAAAAACCAAAGGCTCGAATGAAAGTCTCATCTGAGTTTTCATAAGAGCCCCTTGACATTTTTATAATGTTATTAAGTATATTAATTAACTTTTATGTTATTTTGAGGTAATTTTACTTCACAGTATTATACGTATACGTATTTATCTGATAAAGATAAAAAGCTATGCCCTGAAACTCTGAAAGCATCAAAATCAATAATTAAAAGAAAATAAGATCTTTTTAATAAAATTATTAGTAGTTTGTTTCAATAGCTCTTTTCTTTGCTACTCTTTTTTAAATGTTTCTTCCCTAGTCAAATTCAGTTTCTTTTAGCGTGGCGCATGATGTTTTTAACTGAAATATAATATAGAAATGCTTATACCAATAGCAATCAAGATAAAAGTTCTCAAAAATGATAGAATCATCAGTACTATGGGGCCGCGTCAGTCCTCTGGCGCGATATCTGACAAAGGACTGATGCCAGCGGATTGATGAAAAGGGACTTAATATGAGGTTATAATCACAAATTAGGTTTTTTTGCCTAATTTCTAATATCAACAAACTATTGTTACAAATCATAGTTAACCATTTATAAATGAAAATAAAAATCGGATTAACAATAAAATAACGACTCCCCATAGGACTGAAATGTTGACTGGCGCAGCAAGATTTTAGAGGACAAACACAACCCTAGCGCTGGTACAGTTATGACGGCCGTCAAAATATGCGGTGAACAAGTAACTTCATTACCAACATTAATACTTAGACAGGGATTTGACCTCGACTTAGTGATATTTAGCGAGAATTTCGAATTTAAAAAACACACAACGGACTGACTAGTGAAAACGATGACAAAGTTTAATTTTATTTTTTAAATAAAATGGAAAACATTGCGTTTTGAAAGTTGTAGTATATAATACTATGTACATCAAAGATTGTAGTGAATTAGTAAGTTTTCTTAAATCGATGATAATGTTTAAACGATAGTCACTTGATTGTTGGTTTTCGGAGTTGTGACATGCCAAAGTACTGACGTTTGAGGTATTAATTTATTATTTTTATTCATTTGTATTTTAAATAAAGAAGTGAAATTGAGTGACCAAATAAAGGACGCTTCATTGTTTTAAAATAGATTGTTATTTGAATAAAATATAATAAGACTTTGTTTAAATTGGCTGATGACATCGAGTTACCCCATTTTTGTATAATCACCCATATATATACCAACATATTTTTCAATCGAACAATATGGTTACAAGTCATAATACGATCTACATCGAGTTTATAACCTTCTATTAAAAACAGAACGAATAGTATTTACTAGTAACATGTTTTACGTCACGTTAATTTTAGATTCGTGTTTTTCTACGATACATTATCCCTGGAGCCCTCTACCTACAGAAATATCGCACTGTTGTTGGGCATGTTTCCATTCAAGTGAGATAATTGTTTGTTTTATTACTGTATTGTGTGAATATGAACACACGTCTGGATCATGTTCGTTTTTGGAAGCATATTTATGCGTAAAGACGGGCCTTTGTTGGGCTTCTATTTAATACAATATCTACATTATTGAAGAGCAAAGAAACAAAAACAAAAGAGAGTGTCTATTAAAAATAAATTAAAGTGAAAATTATGTAAGAACCTTCAAATTATACTTGTAATATGAAATATCAAAGGTTTAGACAAAGCCGGATGTAACAGGATGGCGGTTCTACAGGGGTCTTAGTACGTAATGACAAAAAGAAAAATGATGGTCAGAACGCTGATACCGGGTACCTTAAGATACTGCAATATTTTATATTAGAGAATATTAACATAAAATATTATAGGATCTTCACCGTGTGTGACGCGCTTTATTGTGGCATAAGAATTTTCTTATCGTTTTCCTATGCAAGTTGCAATGCAACAATACCCATTATTAGAAAATATTTAATTAGTTTTTTTATTTAGATTACGTTTTAATTCTAGAAGTTTACTAAATAATTAATCTAATACAATTCTAATTATTGGATTCTATAAAGATTTCAAAATTTGAAGATTATCCAAAATGGAGTAGTTAATCGTAAACGAGATCGCAAACAATATTTTAGCTCACATGAAAAAATGCGTAGCAAAAAATCTATTGGTAAACATTGAGTTACAATGTACATACTACGTTCTAGAGAGGACATTGCTACTACACTATTTGTAACACGACTTAGAGTCAATCAATTGGTTTTAAATTTTAATTTATAAGTAATAAGAGGCAGAATATCTACAAAGTGTATGACTCACTCCCCCCCCTCGCCGCCGCGCTTTTCGCACAGATTTTGTTCGTGGTGGCCTCTCTATAATAATAACTCAATGTTGGTAAACATTAAAAAATCTTATAGCTCTATCTAATGAAAATTTCTTCACTACCTTATAGTGACGATTTTCCAATTAAGGTATACACGAGTCTTAATAACAAAGTCCTAAAGGTTATTGGAAAATTATGTAACAACTCCCGTAGCGAAATTAAGCAATAATTATCCCATATTTATCAATAATTGAAATCTACATCACAGAGTATTTATTGAAGGAGACATAATTGGACGTACATATATCTCTGCCTATAAAAGTATACATTACTGCTGACATTACATTATTCAGGAGGAAAATTTAATATGTAAGAGAAAATATTCTAAGGCACGTGTACACTGTACATGTGGGAGTGTGAACATGATTCATATATAGGTATAAAGAAAAATGAATAAGGATAAGCAGTATACGTCAATGGTTTAAATCATCAAATATGACTGATCACTGATTTAGTAGAAAATTGAATGTAACACACAAATAGTTGAAGTTTTTACATAAATTTGGACATAAACTTTAAATATTATTACACTAATACATATAGTAAATCTCTATGTATGGTTAACTCTTTAAAACTACGCAACGGATTTTGATGCGGTTTTTTCAATAGATAGATTCACGAGGAATGTTTTAGTTATATACTAATTTATTAGGTTTTGGAGTAAGCGGGCGAAGCTGCGGAAAGAAAGCTATTATATGCAATACATACCTATACCTACCATTACCGCGAGCCGAGCTTTTAGTAAAAATCTAGAGTTTGAAATAAAAGTGAATAAATTTTGCTGTATATATTTTATATTAATTTTTATTCTCGTTCACATAGATGAGGAGATTTAACTCGGGATCATAAACCCTTATTTTAATGTACCAACTTGAATATAAAAATTTTTGGCGGTTTGTATGAATACCAATTAAGAAGATGGTTGTACCGCAACGTTCATATATGAAAATTTTTACATCACGACCTTAAAGTATTAATATAAAAGATACATACATAGAATAAAATTACTGCTAAAATAACATTTGTATTTATAATAAACGCATAATCGTTACGTATCCATCACTTGACCAAATATTTATAATAATAACTGCAACTATGTATGACAAAGAATTGGCAACTGTTTTTACATATTAAATCATTAAATAGGTATTAATTCGGATAATTGGAGTTCTACTGTAATTAGTTATTTGGCTTCCTAGCCTTTGGTATATTATGCTCTGTCCTTTACCTGAAGGTTGCCTGGCAGAGATGGCTTAGAGCCATAAGGCCGCCATTTGTACATTTTGAATGGTTTTGTTGTACTTTTATTTTATAAGACTGTTGTACAATAAAGAATAAATAAATAATAAATAAATAAATAAATATTAAAAATTATAATCACGTGTGTAACAGATCGTATTTAATGGCTCATATTGCTTTTGTTTGATGTCTATATATATATGTATATATAAAACTCAAAGGTGACTGATATAGTGATCTATCAACGCACAGCCCAAACCACTGGACGTATCGGGCTGAAATTTGGCATGCAGGTAGATTTTAGGACGTAGGCATCCGCTAAGAAAGGATTTTTTTTTTCGAAATTCTTGCGGGAACGGGGAAAAACGGGGATGCACGTACAAAGTCGTGGGCGGAAGCTAGTTTAGTTATAAACCTGATTGGATTAAAAAGGAAATCAGGAGTAGAGCAATCTTCGTCGTTTGAGGAACGATCACTGCTTAACAAAAGCCTTCCTCATAGATTTTCCGAATAAACGATCACCGATGATGCTAACTCTAACTGTGACTTTCTTACACTCTAAAATCTGTCCAGCTTGTAAGAAATTTATTATCCTAATAAAGCAGTGACAATTGTTTATGAAAACATAAATCTTATAATCTTCTTATATATAAAATTCTCGTGTCACAATGTTAGTCTGCATACTCCTCCG
>CAJQZN010031329.1:15403-31423 GCA_907164685.1 Colias eurytheme | reverse complement strand
ACGGTGTGATGCTACGGCATGATGCTACGGCATGATGCTACGGCGTGTTGCTACGGCATGATGCTACGGCGTAATGCTACGGCGCGATGTTACGACATGATGCTACGGCATGATGCTACGGCATGATGCTACGGCATGATGCTACGGCATGGTGCTACGGCATGATACTACGGCGTGATACTACGGCGTGATGCTACGGCGTGATGCTACGGCGTAATGATACGGCATGTGTTACGGCGTGATGCTACGGCGTGATGCTATGGGAAGTTGGCAGATCATTTTTTCAAATGTCGTTTTTTAGGGTAAAAACGCCAGAACTATTAATTCTAATAAGTATCAGGAACTGTAGAACTCAACTGCACGCGATAAGAACTCACATTTTTTTTTTGATCTGCTAAGTTCACTAACATAGAACCATCCTTGTACTTCAAAGAATATAATAAAAAAAGAATTAACGTAATCGGTTCAGCCGTTCTCAAGTTATGCGCTTACCAACACATTTTGGGATTCATTTTTATATTATAGATATATAAGACTAGCTGCTCCGCGCGGTTTCACCCCCGTGGCTCCACTCCTGTTGCCCGTAGCGTGATGAAATATAGCAAATAATCTTCCTCGATAAATGGGCTATCTAACACCGAAAGAATTCAAATCGGACCAGTAGTTCCCGAGATTAGTGCGTTCAAACAAACAAAAAAACAAACAAACTCTTCAGCTTTATAATATTAGTATAGATTTTAACAACTGAGTTAATAGAAAAATCTAGTATTATCTGCACATAGTTCCCCACATTTTCATTACAGCATATCCCTTTTATCGAAATAACACATTCTCGTCAAAAAATATTACGTGAAAACCACAAAATCTACATAACATTGGCGGAAAGTGGAAAATGGGATAGAATTTGGGATTTCCTGCGGCAACGAAGGGTGAAACCTTAGATATGGGAAATACATGTATTATCCCTTAAGATAAATAACTTAAAAAACCTTATATTTTCTAAGTTCTACAATTTCTTTAGTCTATCTATATGTATAAAAAAATGTATGCGTCTACTAGAGTACACACGTAAGAAGTGAAACTTCTTTATGACCTTAAAAATGTCACGAGTATGGCGTAACGCAAAAATGTCACGCGTACGGCGTAACGCAAAAATGTCACGCGTACGGCGTAACGCAAAAATGTTACACTAAATTTTTGTCCAACCCCGATAAAGAAGTTTCACTTCAATAATAAAAATTAATCGCTAATTGTGTCGGTAAGCGCATAACTCGAGAACGGCTGAACCGTTAATTTTTTTTATATTTCCTTGAAGTACGAGGATGGTTCTCATGGAGAGAAAACGTAAACATGTACCACGGGCGAAGCCGGAGCAGTCCGCTAGTAGTTCATACAACCTGTAGGTACAACGATTGCTCATAAATCCACTATTAATTAATTTTCAATATGAAATAATTTGAACGTATGTTATTCAATCAACCAAACGGCTAAACATGATAGGAATGTAATCAGGCAACGAAATAGGTATTTAACCCGATTACAAGGGTATAGTTTGAATTCAATCGAATCCGAATCAATATAGCTAGAGTTACAGCATTTAAAGTACACACACATAATAGATAGCTTTACAGAGGTATAAAGAAGTAGACATACAGAATTATTCCTCGTTTCTTTCGCGTATAATACAGATTAGGATATAAGGAACCTAATTATTTATTAACAAATACTAAACCGCCTCCAACTTATCAGAACTAGACAAAATTGAAATGGGACCAACTGGGAGACACAGCTTTCAAATAAAAAACGAATTATCAAAATCACTTCACCCATTCGAGAGTTCCGAGGTAAAAACACAAAGTGGGAATAAAAATCTTTTTTTTTAAGTCGATTCAAAAATAAATTAACAGATTAACCTAGAACCTCCTTTTGGAAAGAGGTTGAAAAAAAAATACAGATTAACATACAACCTCCTCCTTCTTTGAAGTCGGTTGTAAAAAATAAAAGCTTTTCAATTCGTATATAATGTTATTCAACTCTGAAGTTCAAACGTTGCACCATGCACATGCACTTAGCGTGTTTATGCCGAAACACATTATCTTTATAGCTTCTATCGTTGAATCGCGTAAAATAGTAAATCATATTCATTTTAACCTTCAAAATAGCTATTTTCTTTAGAAAAGAGACGATTAATAGTGTAATATAATTTCTGTAGGTACCTATTATTTATTTCGTCGATTAATAGTGTGTGATAGTATACAGGTGTCCGTAGTAAATAATAGTTTAAAAATTAACCACAGTGGCGCTAGCATCGGAAAAACTTATGAAAAGAATGTTGATAGAAAGAATTCTATAAAAGTTGACAATAACGGTAAACACACAGTGCTTTCTATTGTGAGAAATTGTAACTATTTACTGTATCATATTATATGGGATACCTTAACATAATTCTTATTTAATACACTGAATAATGATTATATCTTTTAACTATTGCACTTCAAGCCATCATTACACGCCCAAAAAAATATGAAAGTGTCTATAAACAATGATTCCTATTCTTGATCTCATTTCTGCGGTTTACTTATATACATTTCCTAAATTTAGCATTATTTTCACATCTCAGTAGATAATACTTTAATCATTCATATAATTCGGACTTGGCCAGTTTTTAAGACATAAGAAGCATTCATCAATCACTTGCTTGCTTAATTTAGAAGTTACGTAGCCTAGATTTCAATGAGATTAGATTTTTTGTCTAATGGACCTAATTCCGTTCATTTAGCGTAGATTTTAACGTTACTTGATAGATCACTTATATCTTTATTAAAACACCTTTTTACCACGGTTTTGCTAGAGATTTAATCAAACTGAAATCAACTCCCAAAACTATATCTTCGCCACAAAAAAAATATCTGTAAGCCCCCATAATTTCAATTTTACAAAAATGAAATAAATTTTATTTTCAGACTAAAATAAATTAATATATATCTATTCATATATCTGTAAGAGTTCAGTTTTACGATTTATGTGTTACTAGGTTTCCGCCCGCGGCTTTGCCCGCGCAGTCAAAGAAAAACCCGCATAGTTCCCGTTCCCGTGGGATTTCCGGGATAAAACCTATCCTATGTTAATCCAAGTTACCCTCTATATATTGTGCTAAATTTCATTGTAATCCGTTCAGTAGAATTTGCGTGAAAGAGTAACAAACACACACACACATCCTCACAAACTTTCGCATTTATAATATTAATAAAATAAATAGGATTTAATCACTTTGACAAGGCAAAGCAATCTCAAAATGAACTGCCGATCGGAAAGATCGTGAAATAACAGAACAATATTATTTCGTTTACTTTATTTTCTCCTTTCCTGAGTTTATATGATTTTAAGTGAACCAAAATTGTTTCCATAACTTTTTACTTTATTAAAACCAAGACAATATTATTACATAGATAAGTAAAAAAATACACAATGCTCATGTCAACATTATTTGTATATTTTTTTGAAGTGAAAACTTCTTTAGCGGCGTTGAGCACTTTTTCTGTAATGGGTATAAAATCTTAAACTCGCGTCAGGACACGTGACCTGATCGAAAAAGCGTAAAGGTAGCATTCGGATCTCGGCGGTCGCGACCCGGCAGCCGCTGCCCCGCAGCCGCGACCGTGGTCGCGCCGTACCGCTTCGTAGGGAATTGTATGCGATAGTTTCCGACGCAAGCGACCGAGCCGCGCGGCCGAGGGGCGTGGCCTGCTCGCGACTTTGGCAGCGCCGCCGGACCGCTCCGGGAGCAGTACGGTCGCGCTGCTGGCGACGTTTACCGATGAAAACGACGAGTTTTTAGTTGAATTAATTGCTAAAAATCCACCGCTTTACAATCCTTGACTCAAAACCTATAAGGATAATGTTATGATATAATGAATCGATTTTATTCCTCTTTGATGATAGTAAGACCAACATTATTTGATCATCCTCTTCTTCGTCCTCTATCAGTCTCTTCACGAGTTTTCGCTTTCGTATATTTGACTATTATTTTGACTGAGTGCTGTTTGACTACTGCGCGTGGCAGTCGCTGCCCGGGTCGCGGACGCTGTTATCCGTAAGCTACTGGCAGCGCCGCACAGCAGTGACAATGTTCCCGGCTGCAGGGCCGCGGCTGCCAGGTCGCGACAGCCCAGATCCGAATGCTACCTTAAGACGGATACCATTCCAAAATATCAAACATGCTCAACGTTGATAATCAAGTTTTCACTTCTGCCGGCACTCCCGGAGTGCAAACCGTCTTTTTTTTATTTCTAAAGCTTTTGCTTTTAAGTAGAGTCTAAAATAGATTCAATGTTCTATTAAAAAAAACTACTGTAGCATTAATATCGATATTTTACTTACATAAACGCAAAAACTGTATATAAACCGCTTTTTAGATTAGCTAGCTTAGAATGGACGAACTAACAAAATATCTTGTGTACAATAAAACACCGACTTCTCACAATAATATGAAATATGAAGCAATAAGAGACGATAAGAGTGTGAACAGAAGTGTAGAAGTTGAGAAGAGATTACTCCTCTTGTCACCGGAATTGGGAAGGATGAGTGATGGTAAGTTTATTTATTTATTTTATTGATTTGTTGTTATTTTATTGTGGTTAGCTTATACGTGTAGAGATTAAGAGGTCCAAAGTCGAATTGCCTGTCCGGCAAAAAAAAGGGAAATTTGAAAAACTACATTTGGTAGAATTTTTTTTGTAAAATTTTTATTGGATCTCTTTTATTTTACGATATTGATACGTTTTCATCTATCATTGTCTTGTTTCTTGCTGCATTTCTCTAAAAAAAGTTGTAGATTGTGACAAATAAAGGATCCTAAAAAGTTTAAATTATTTAAATCGAATTTGAAGTTACCCTAATTTCGTATTACAAAAATAAAACATCTTACCACATTTATTTATTAATTTACATTTTTATTCAAATTCAGTACACATATAGATATATATATACACATTCAGGGGCATAATATCTCATACAAAACCTATAAACTCCCTTATCTACGCTTATTCATTTGCAAAGAATAAAACACAATTATAATGAATTGCCCTCCCGGCTTATCGCGATTCGTTGTGTCCACGGGCTAACTGCCAAATTAACGTCGTGATAATAATTTTACAGCCCTAACCTCTTATCTAGTTATTATTTATTTGAATACAATTAAAACAATTGTATATTTTATAACAGATCTATGGCCTGTACCTAATATTTTTCTATAAATAAAGATTACAATGCAATCAATTACTTTATATTTATAAAAAAACAATAAAGGTATGTAAAACACTACGCGAATACACAGACGATAGTAAAAACAATTGTATAGTCTTAAATCAGTAAAGAAAAAACACATGATAAAGTTACATAATTATCCTTATATCTAAAGTGTAGGTAAACATCTCGACAAACTTTAGCATTAAATATTATACAACAACTATAAAACTGTTCTGTAAAACTAGAAGCGTGTCTCGTTATTTACTTAAATTTTTATCTCCAGTGATATTAAACCACAGTCCATAAATAGTTTGTGTAACAACGCGCAGGAAGCTCATAAAGATAAATTGTTCACGCTGTTCTAGTCTTTATTGAGACGTTAAATGTTATAGTACGATCATGTGCAATTGGGTTGTCATTAGGTATATATTCCCGTGCACCAAGCATATTGATGTGGGAAAACTTAATAGACTGATGAGATAGAGATTTTAGATAAGGAATCTATAAATAAATACTTTTTTATGAGTTCTGTTTAATTAGAAAGCATTATTAAATTTACATTAAGATAATATAGCAACATAGTTTCAGTTTTCTTTGTAAAATAAACGTTAATTTAGTCGTAGCGGCAACGGCGCATCAGCCGCTCCTCATGAGTTCTCCGCGTGGATCGGCAACGTCGCGTCAGCCGATCGTCGTACGTTGACGGTGCGGAGCGGCAACGTTGCGTTAGCACCTCGTCATGCGCTTGTCGTACGGAGCGGCAACGTTGCGTCAATCGCTCCTCATGCGTTCATCGAGCAGTGCGGCAACGTTGCGTCAACCGCTCGTCCTGCGAAGCGGCAATGTCACTCATCACTGCGTTGTGCGTGTGGAGCGTTCACGTTCGCGATGCATGGCGCGTGATGACAACATTATTTTTTGATAGTACATACTTTCTACGCAAGATGCAAGTCTAAAAACAAGCACATTCTTTTATAAATATAGAATTATAGATAATTGTTTGCCATCTATCTGGATGAATATTTGTCCAACAACGTGCTATGCTAGTATGTAGGTCCAAGCACCTGTCGACACGGCTAAGCTCAGCGACCACTGGCCTGGCGCACAGCCAGGTTAGAAAATCGCTGTTGCCCTAATGTTAACGAAATTGTAGGCATGTTTTCTATTTTGTAGTTTTCACATATATAATCTCTTTCTGTGGAAACTAAAGTTTATATAGTACGTCACTTTTGTTTTGTTTAGAAGATGATGATGAACTATAATTGTATTTAAAATTTGATTGTAAAAATATTGTTTGAATTTTATGTTTTCTGTTGAGTATGAAGGGTATTAAAGTGTAAACAGAATAATCTGCATCATCTAAAGTACATTGATCTGTTCAAGTTTTTTATTAGTTTGGATAAAATAGCGTTCTGGAGCTCGCCATGATTTTTTTTCAAACTATCAGTCACTACTACGCCATCAAGCTACGATCTACGCTAGAAGCTACGAAAAGAGCTACGTCGTAGAGGCTACTTTAAATTTATTGTTTTGTTGAGATATTTGGTATTTGTAAATGTTTCTCAGTTTTATCGACTAATAACACAAATTTTACACGATAGATAAAATAGATGACGATAATTAAGAAAAATTATAAAGATTTTGACCGGTGACCGGTCGTGGTGGAAAACCCTGAGGGAGGCCTTTGTCCAGCAGTGGACGTCCCACGGCTGACACGACGACGACGACGACGATAAAGATTTTATAGACAAATTATTTTCATTAAAAAAACACGCTGCTGGGATCTTTCAACCATTCTCCATAATATTAAAAACACTCAAAACTGCGAAAATGCACTTTTCCATCCTATGCAAGTGAGCATATTTCCAACAAACAGCACGAATCACACAGTCTACGTAAATCACGCGCGCAAACTGACGTTACTTCAAAAATCGAACGACGCCATTTTGAAATATGGCCGCGGTTTATATTGCAACCGCTCACGAATGTAGGCGTCTATAAATAAAAGACTAATTTCCTTAGGTGCTGATATTGACTGGGTGTAGACGATGTAACAATTTTCTAGTAAAATTGGGTTTCACGTGGTAATGGCAATATGTTGGCGACACCTGAAATTGGATAAGAATATTCTGTTTACATTGGCTAGGAATCTTCGAGATGTATTGAGTTTATTGGGAAATAAGTTCGTGTGGATTATTTGAAAATATGTAATTTTGGTTATACGAGTGGTTTTGGATTGTAAAAAAAAACGTGTGGCACTCGGGGACTGCCGCGGTAAAGCTATTGCATAGCATGCCTTCAAGCCATACCTCCGAGCCCGTCGGAGTGGGGAGCGTGAGGTTTTTTCGTTACGGAATTTCTCGATTCGGTCCCCGCGCTCAAGGCCCGCGATAGAAGCTATGCAATAGCTTAAAAATATGGAATGGGATGGAAATTATTATGCGTTCTTCATAAATGCAATAAAGTTAGATTGTTGTTATTACCTATTATTTACGATGATTAACTACTCGAAAGTATTTAAAATAAAACGAATTGAATTCTAACATACTGACATACAGTTCAAGATTTTAACAAATACAGAGATACCAAAACATTGGTGAGAACTTGATACTGTTGCCATTCCTTCCCCTTCTGGCGAGTTATTTTGGACATATCTTTGAAGTTTTTGCTTAACATAGTTCATAATAATTCTGTTATTCATTATCAAGGTAGCTTTCAGATGCCGATGGTAATGAACCTTAAAAAAAGAACAGAAGAACTATAATTAGCATACAAATCAAAAAATATTTCTTTCTTAATTTTTCGCGTTCTCATTTACGTTAGGATTATTTAATTGATAATCTTTATTAGTATCGATTTAGTTCTGAGTAATATCGAAGCCACATCTTTTTACCAAATATACAACAGAAATAAACACTGAACACCCATTACAATCGAAACCTTCATGCGCCACTGCCACTCAGGATCAACCATATAATTACAAGTTCACCCTCAAACACATGATTAAGTACTTGCAACGGCCTTGCACAAAATCATTAGACCTTGGGCTTGTACATGCTATCATTTGGTCTATACCACCTAGCATGGATTGACGTCTCATTACTGCCTTAATTGTAGCAGCGACAATGGGTATGTCAGATTTTAATTAGTTTAGTGTAGGACAGTTTTTTTTCTATGTGTAGTATAATATAGTGTAGGATCAATGGATATGACACTTTTTAATTAGTTTAGTGTAGGACAGTTTTTTGTGTGAGTAATAATATAGTGAAGGATTAATGGGTATGTTAGTTTTTTATTAGTTTAGTGTAGGACAATTTTAAATGTGTATTTGGTGTAGGTTTTTATGTGTGTGATCGTTTAGTGTAGGACATTATTTTGTTTTTTTTTTATATGGGTGTGATGGTTAAAGGTTTGCCTTTGAGAGATAAGCGATCATTTATAATGCTGACAAGTGTTTCAATATAATGAATGAATGTAATATGATGATGAATATAATATAATTATGTGATAATGAATATAATATAATTATGTGAGAATTCTTTGTAATAATTAAATTTAATTAATTAATTTAAAATAAGATACTTTGCTCCGAATTTTAATTTTTTCGTGTTTATTGAAATTTGATTCTAAGTAATTACTTTTTTAAATTGCACTTTTGTAATTTAATATTTGGATGAGTTATTTCTGAAATCCGATTACTATTAAACCTAAAGTATTATTGACTCTATTGACATAATTAAAAAGTTTTTCATTTAGTTTTATCGATGTTTCATGTACATCATTTAAAATAATTTTCAACAAAAAATTTAATTTAGCACGAAGTTTCTGTGTTTAAATTAATATTGTATTCAATACTAATTTGCAATTTCCATGAAATTTCATAAATATTAACTATGAATTTATATTTTATTTATATATGAAATTGAATTTAACGTAAGCGGCTTATAATGCTTTATTTTGTTTATTAATCTGTTGGAGTATTTCACGTTATTAAGTTTAATTTGTAAACAATTATTTCAACAACATTTTCTGCGTCTCGTTTCTGATTAACGTTTTTCGCAAAACGATATTGTGGTAATGTTTCAAGTTCTGAATTCAGCGCAGAACAATTGTAAGTCTAAAAAGATTTATTTGTATTATAAATTGTATAAGGACAAACCCCAAACACCTCCGTTAAAATGCTTAAGCTCTAAGCGGTCTGTCTAGAAGGCGCTCGCGCAGGCAGGCAAAAGTTGTACGAACTCTGCATTCCATTTTGATAACAATATATGTAACTACTGATATTAAAACTCTGATAAATCCAAATAATCTTATTGATCGGGTCTCAAATCTGGGTAGGTACATTCTTATTGTCGAACATGCTTCGCAAGAAACCGTAGCAATTAACGTTATTTAGTATCCTAACATGGCAAAACGTATCAACATATTCTAATAGTAGCTTTCCGCCCGCGGCGTTGCCCACGCTTTCAAAGAAAAACCCGCATAGTTCCCGTTCCTGTGAGATTTCTGAGATAAAACCTATCCTATGTATTAGTCCAAGTTATCCTCTTTATGTGTGCTAAATTTTATTGTAATCGGTTCAGTATTATTTGCGTGAAAGAGTAACAAACATACACACACACATCCATCCTCACAAACTTTCGCATTTATAATATTAGTAGGATAGGATAGTAGGATAGGATAGAAGGATAGGATAGTAGGATAGGATAGGATAAAAATGTAAATTTATGTACGATCTATGCTTTAAAAGGTTTTAAATTATCTTTATTATCTTTCTTTCTTTCTTTCTAAATTATCACTTGTTTTCTTTCTATATTCAATGCACATTTTCCACAAAGAATTGCCCTAAACGCATTTAAAAATAAATCTTTCAACCTTGTGTGCATCAAACCCAATGCAATTTACACGAAGACTCGTATTCACTTTGAATCAATTTCACGCCTCAATATCGGAAACCAACCAGTTTATATACAGTGTTTGACGTATACACATGTGTACGCATTTTTTTTTAAATATCACCACAGATTATTAATCTATTACGTAACAATAACTGACAATCAAGAAGAATACTCGTTTAAAGAGCGTTCGATTTTTAAATGCGGTTTTTTAAATATTAATTTTATAAAATTGTCTTTGAATTTCAATAGAATCTAATATTTTTATATTATCAATTTGTAAATTTAATCAATATTAAAATTATATTTACATAAGTATATTTTAAATAGCGTAATAATAATAGATTTTTATCACAAAATCTTTGAATTTTTTCCATTATTAAGTACATCATCAATTTTTGGCTTCAGAACATATTTTCATTTAATACAACTGTATTATATTATAATAACAAAATACAGTAGACCATATTTAAATAGGTATTTCCTTTTCTGCTTGATTTAATAAAAGGTGCTTACATCGAATGTTTATAAATACGATAAAAATTAAATAAAAACACATGCTCCGTAAATGCAAATAATGTTAAGGAAACACGTACTGGGAACTTATCAAGAGGAATTTTACGGTATGTTCATCTGAATGCATCGATTAAATCTATACTAATATTATAAAGCTGAAGAGTTTGTTTCTTTGAACGCGCTAATCTCGGGAACTATGGGTCCGATTTGAAAAATTCTTTCGGTGTTAAATAGGAAGGCTATAGGCTATATATCATCACGCTAAGACCAACAGGAGCGGAGCACTGCGGGTAAAACCGCACATCACCGCACAGCTAGTTTAAAATATTATTTAAAAGTTTAGTATTAAATCTCTTAGAAAAGTCAAAACTCTATTGTGTAGGCGCAGGGCGTAAAAGTATTAGTGCAGGTCCACACTGCGAGCCTAGCGCGGTTGCGACGGCGGGCGCGAAATATCAAACGTATGAAACGCGCCTTTGCGTCCACATTGAAATGACTATGGCGGAAGCCTAGTGCGACGGTAATGAGCGAGCCAGCGCGCGTAGTTTTCAAACTCTCCTATCCGCGCGTTCTGGCCACACTACGGGCCTAGTCAGCAAGCGACCCAATGCGCGGACGGCGGGGGTATCAAACCAGTTCGGTCTTGTCGCTCGATTTCTTATATTATATCCTTTATTGTTTTTCGTAAAATAGCGGTAAATACTTAATTGTTGAAGTGAAACTTCTTTATTTATAAGTGCGATTCAATCTAAAACACTTATATACACCACAGTAATTTTGTAGGGTATAATCTCAATTCTTCATATAAGATTCACCCGTTATTCCTCTGTTTTATTTATTTCGTGTACAACTTCTATAATGATCTCATCTCAAAATCGGACTGTCCAGTAAAAATAGCAAATCGTCCAAAGTTTGCAACACCCGAAAAACGTCGAACCGCTACTTGAGCTCGCGCGTCGGTGTGGCCACCGCGAGCGCCCGCTCGTCGCGCCCGCCTAGGCCGCCGCCACCGCGCATTCAGTGTGGACGCACACTTAGATAGGTACATAAAACTATGTTGTTTTCAAAAATAAAAAAATAAGTCAACTCTAGTTAAGTGACAAATCTAAAAACCCTTCCAACTATCCAGAATTTCTAAAGCAGTAATTTTAAAATAATTCCTTAACTATATAATATAATTACTAGCTGTCCCGGCAAACGTTGTTTTACCTTACTCTTATCACTTAGGGGTATGAAAAATAGATGTTAGCCGATTCTCAGACCTACCCGATATGCATACAAAATTTCATGAGAATCGGTCCAGCCGTTTTGGAGGAGTATAGTAACTAACATTGTGACAGGGGAATTTTATACATTAGATTGTATTTATTTCATCTTATATCTTATTAACAAAATTATGATAATTTCGTATCTAAAGGTAAAGTCTTGTTGTTCTTTTAACTTTTAAGTTTAAATCAGATTACAGACTTTACTCAAGAACTTATCTTATTACCGTTAAATAAACTTTCTTCGATACAAACTAAAACTATATAATTGTATTAGTTTAAAGCCAAAAACTTCAAATCAAATAACTGTCTCAACTTAAACTTTATTGTCCCCTTATTAAATATTTTTGCTTAAAAATATTTAGCAAAAATAGAAAATGCCAGATTTAGTTTAGGGAGTGGTTTTTATTTTTATTTTTAGGTGGTAAATTTTAAAATATGTAATGACGATTCAAAAGTGCTTCTAGAAGAAGTCTAATTGAATAAATAAATGTTTGAGTTTGAGTTTAGGGCGGCCATCGAACCTTTGTTTTTTTTTATTTGCAATAAATAAAACTTACTATGAAATTATATACCTACCTTAACTCAATCTTTCTTCTTTTCAGAAAGAGTAATGTACGCCAGGAACCGTATTATGGTGGGGGCCAGACCGGCAGTCGTGGGGGGTACACCCATCACTGAAGAATTGGCTACGGTTAGTGAAATAAACTCAAACATTTCATTATTTAATGAGTCATAACATATTTTTAATATTTACAACCAATAATATAATCATACTGAGTTTTAATAAGTATTTTTTTTTATGTGGCTAATACATTCTACCCATCGATTGGATGTGCAAATATTACTACTATTATATAAAAATTATTAATTTTTTTTTTTATTTTTTATGGAAGAAGGTTTTATTGAAGAACCAGAATTAGCAATACGATTACTTCAATCATGTTTCGAATTACATCATTTATTCCAAAGAAACAGAATATCCAATTTTTAGATTAACGGTTGTCTCCAGGAGTTGCGTGTGACAGCTTTCGGTACATCATCATGTCCACCGAGAGGAGAGTGGATACACACACCACTCGTGATGCGACCAGCTGAACAGCCTCTAGGTATTTGATATATAGTTTTATAACATTAAGACATTCATATACTTTATTTATAAACCAATCAGAAATATAAAAAAAAAATATTCGATACCGTCTTGTGCTCGAATTTTTATTTTTTATTTTATCGGCCTCTATGTGTACCTACTTTAAGTTTGCAAACTAGAGTATTTCTATGAAATTAATATTATGGAGATGTCAGTAAACTAGAAACAAGTACTTCTGAAACGATCTAGTCAAATGACCATTAAAAAAGTGGCAAAAATTTACCTTTACCCTATAGATAACTTTTAAAATGACGCAGTTTGGTAAAAAGCGCTCAAAATATATCAAAAAAATGTAAAATTATATCAATCTATTTATAAGCTCTATTAAAAAAATAGGTTTTTTTTCATGTTGGTCTGTTATATTTTTAGCCTATGGTCTCGCAGCAGCTCGTAACGGTACCAGATCGTTGCTGTCTGCTCTCCAAGCGCATATCATCAAATGGCTTCTATTCGATTCCCGGCCAATCACCAAGGACAATAAATCCAAGGAGCCGCCAGATAGGTAAAAAAGTTTTAACACAAATATTATTTTTTGTTATTACAATTTTAATGCATGAATATTTTAGATTTATTTTTAGTACAAATTGAGTTTGTACCTACTGTTGATTTTTTGTAGAACAAAGATTTTTTATTTGTAGAATATTTTGAATGTTTAATTAATCCCCAATTAAATAAAACTTCATAGTTAACATAAAGTTAAAAAAAAACATGTCTAAACTCTGTGTCTAAACTTTTAGATTTATATACTTGATTTATAATGTCAATAAAAAGCTTATCCTGTTAACCTATATCATTAAAACTGGCACATAATACTAAATATTGCCCTTTTTCACCGCAACTTGATAAAAAGCTCGTTCGCACATTTTTAACGACAGCCCGTAGCCAATATTTTACGCGACTGCTAGTTGCGATATCCCAATGTTTGTGGTTTGACAGAACAAAATTACAGGCGTCCCCTTTCAAAATCACACCCTGTATAACAAACATGCGGGGGTTATTCTGAGGAACGGTGTTAGAATGAAACGATACCGCTGCGCTCCGTGGTTTCACCCGCGTGGCTCCGCTTCTGTTGGTCTTGATGATATAACCTATAACCTTCCTCGATAAATGGGCTATCCAACACCGAAAGAATTATTCAAATCGGACCAGTAATTCTTGAGATTAGTGCCTCCAAACAAACAAACAAACTCTTCAGCTTTATAATATTAGTATAGTATAGATTCATGGTAACTGTTAACTTATTTAAATAAGAAAAAGCTCATAACAAAGATTAAGCAATAAGAAATAATTTATTAAATGGGTTATAAATCCTTTTATAGTTATAAGTCTTCGTCTGCAAGTGCAAGTACCTACTGTTTACCAGTGAAAAAATTTAGCTGGCGATAAGTAGAAAACTGATCACCTACTGGCCCATATAGAAAGTTAAATAACTCTTCTTTATTATCTTTTTTATTTTCACATCTTCAATTTGCTAAATTATTTCACACTAGTTGCTTACCCCGGTTTCGCCTGATGTATGAAACTATCGAGTGTGTGTATTCTATGAAGTTTTCTAATTGTGAAATAATGTTTGAAATAGGCCCAATAGTTTTTGTGCCCAAAATCTTACAAACCTACACACAAAAACAAATTCTTCTTTATAATATTAGTTAAAACATCGTTACGCAGAATAACCCCGCGAGCACCGTGGACCTATAATGCCGATCATATTTCTCCAACACGCCATGTGCTGGAACATAAATCCCTGCTATGGCATTCTATGATACTGAATAGTCATTTTTATGCACTGAAATATTCAAGTCAATATGCATTTTGTATAAGTTTTTTAAACGTATAGGATAATTTGAACGAGTGTGTGTTACTTTTAATTGGTAACCTGAGCTGAAAAATAACATTTCATAAAAGGTTTCATATATTTCCGAACGGTCAATAATTTTTGGATTGATTTTTAACCCAATTATCGTAGGGATAATAATTTCGATTGGTGTGTGTTACTTTTAATAGCAAACACGTGTTCAGTTGCTTCCGTTCATTTTCAAGTTTTGTTTTCACAATGGAAGAGCAAATAGACAGAATTCCAGAAGACAGAGAGGAAAAATAAATAAATACAAATAGACAGATTTAATGGCTCCAAATTTCTTCCATATTCAGCTATCTCCGACCCTCCGAAGAGAGGCAAGAAGAAGCCCTCTGGCGCGCTTGCAGCGAAGTAATCTGGCGCTGCGCTGGTTCCAACGAACCGAAGGCTATGTTGGCTTTGCCCACTGATCATACGTATGTGCAGCATAGCTCGAATTATTACCAGGATGGGATTACTGAAAAGGTTTGTAGTTTTTTCTTGATAAATAGATAGAAAAAATAATATGTCTTCACCACAAAGCAATAGAACAAAAATATAGGTAAGCGTTTACAATGAAATTTCTACATTAATTAGAAAGTCATCTATACTAATATTATAAAGCTAAAGAGTTTGTTTGAACGCGTTAATCTCAGGAACTACTGGTCCGATTTGAAAAATTCATTCGGTGTTAGATAGCCCATTTATCGAGGCAGGCTATAGGCCTATATATACAGGGTGTAATCGTTAAGTGTGCACAGGCGATTATTCCGTAACTATTACAGATATCAAAAAACTTTAAACTGATATCGAAAGTACTTAACCTAATGAGTAAAATGGCCATAATAATTTTTTAAAAATAATACGAGAAATATCTAAAAAATTAACTTTAAACCCTCCCATACATTTAGTATGAGATATGAAGATCCCATGTACATGGGTTGATCCAAAAGTAATGATAATCAATATTAAACAAGGTCATTACAGTTAAAATAATTATGTATTTCTCTAGATAGTCTTCTAACTAGATAATATACTTCGATATTTTTTTTCCTTAACTTAGAAAAAAAAACTTTGACTTCATCTACAAAAACCCCTCAAAATCGGCCA
>CAJQZN010031329.1:0-15003 GCA_907164685.1 Colias eurytheme | reverse complement strand
GTGATACTTAAATCGTTGTTTGTTAAACTAAAAGCTTTTATAACTTTTAATCAAGGTTACATTTTATAGATTTTGTCTGTGAATAAGTTAAATGTTTGTCAAGTCTAGGCGGCGATTTGTAGGTAGGCCGATTAGGCCAATAGCTGACGGACCGAAAAATTACTTTAAAAACACTTTCATATCGTAATTGTCGGTCGTTATATTGTATTAATTATATAAAATAATTTATCATTTAAAGTCAATACATAATAGATTTAAAATTATGTATTCCTGTATTTGGCTCTTTTACTTACTCGCATGAATTCGGGTTTGCCGGTGTCAACGCTTTATGTATATAGACTACGGGCCCATGTTGAAAAAATTATGGGTAACTAGCTTTCCGCCCGCGGCTTCACCCGCGTTTTCAGAGAAAAATCCGTTCCCGTAGGATTTCCGGGATAAAACCTATCCTATATCCTTTCTCGGGTATCAAAATATCTCTATACCAAATTTCATGCAAATTGGTTCAGTAGTTCAGGCGTGATTGAGTAACAGACAGACAGACAGAGTTACTTTCGCTGTTATAATATTAGTATGGATTTGAACCACCAGGTGACCTATCTAGAACGATATAAGAGCATAAAATTATAAGATTCAGCACTATGCCGTCACTTGTAAGCTACCTGAGTGCAGATGAGAATTCGAAAGTACGGCGCGCCGTACAAAAATCATGGAGACAAGGGGAAAAATCTCTACCTGTACTTTCGAATTCTCATCTGCACTCAGTTGGACAGCTAACAAGTGACAGCATAGTGCTGAATCTTATTAATTTATGCCTGTAGTCTAATAGTGAAACGTCGAGATAAACAATGTTATAAATAAAATCCCTTTAAAATTAAATACTTTTTAAATACCATAGATTATAATTTGTAAATTTAATTATAAAATTATAATTAGTTTCAGTCAGAAGACGGTTCAGGTGCGTTGCTTCTCCTGTATGCTGCCATCTTGTCGAGAGGCTGTGAAAAGTAAGAAAACTAATTAACGAAGATAAAAATACTTCAGTTTTGATGAATTTATTGGGTATTATATCGGTAATAATTTAAATTATTAAAGATAGGAACACGTTGGTAAAATATTTAAGAAATATTAATTGTGGAAATTACGGAAATATTATTACCCTTATAACTACATAACTTACTCTCAAAAATGTATGGAATTTATGTTTCCTTATTTTGTAAATTGCAACAATAAGATTTTCTCGATTTACTATGTATTTATATTCTAATTTCAGTATAAAGAAAGATCTAGACGGTAAACTAAACTACTTAGTATCTACACAAGTGGAAGGGTCCCTGAATGTCACCACGCTGCTCCTCACTGGTCGAGCCACGCCCTATCTACATAATGGTGTGCAATATGTGGGGGATGAAGATCATTATGTAAGTTATCATCATCTTGTTATCATTGTTTAAATTGTTTAATTGTTTTGTTACTGTAAATAGCAGAACCTCTACCAAACTAAGACTTAAAACCGTCTTATTATTGGTGTAAACTTTAACATGCATTTTAGAAAATTTAAGATCTTTTTAACCTAAGGTACCTTTTTTTAAAGTACCTTAAGGCTGCCGTTTGTAATATCTATATCTAAGGTGTTTCATTTCAGGCTATGCCCCAATTTGGTGTGCTGTCCAGAAGCCCAGTGGGTCTACTCGTGTGGTATAATGGTGATGATACCGCCACCAACCACGTGTCGAATCAGTACCCTGGATCGAGGTTGAAGACCCCTGCTTTGCCTATATGGGTAAGTTTTCAATAATACTTAGGCCCCTTAATTAGCTACGAGCCAGGAAGTTTATTTTCAAGATACTCGCGTAAAAATAAGGTATGTTTGTAGTTTTTCTGTATTGTATTGTGGCAGGATAAAATAACATACGTACATATATTACAGGAAACAATCTAGCTGCATAAAAATATTACAAAGTTGAGCCGTTGTTTTTGCATGATTGACAAACTAACCCTAAAACATCCGTGCTTTAATTTTCTCACATTATAATATGTAATATCTCATCCATCGCTGTTGCATATTTCTATTAAACTTGAATATGTTTATAATTTTTTAATAAAATATTATTTTTTTGATTAGGTAACAAGTTGTTCTGGACATTTTGGCGTGTTGTTCAACACTAACCGGGAATTGTTACGAAACTATCACGCTGAAAGGAGGTAAGTAATTATGTTTATTGTAATATTATGGATGTTATAGAACCGTATAATGCACTGACAAAATATTATATCTAATCATACTTTGTGACAAATTCCATTCATAAGCCATTTTTATTCCCAGCAAGGATAAGTGACCATGTTTTTCTGTCTCCAATTTAGCATGTGGACTATTATAAATTTTTAAGCTATTGCATAGCTTCTATCGCGGGCCTTGAGCGCGGGGACCGAATCCAGAAATTCCGTAAAGAAAAAACCTCACGCTCCCCACTCCGACGGGCTCGGAGGTGTGGCTTGAAGGCATAGCATGCAATAGCTTTACAGCGGCAGTCCCCGAGTGCCACACGTCTTTTTTTTATATTAATTAAAATTGCAATTCTATTTTAATCAGGTTCGACATCCACTACTTCACATGTGGTGGATGCCACGTGTTACTCAATGTGGACACACGAGCACACGAAGACGTTGGACCACTCAGAACTGATGACATCAGTGCTACACCTCTGGAGAAACTTATTCATACCAAGTATGGGAGTAGTATAATAGTCACCTCGATATTATGTAAAAAAGAGCGTGTGTACTGAGCACACGTGTCTTTGGCAAGATTAAAAGATATCAAAATCGTCACCTTAGTCCCTGACGTGACGGTATTGCCATGACGCTACCTTGTAATTTTACTCTCAACACGCCTAAAGAAGTTTAACTTCGAAAAATAATGCAAAAATAATTAAAAATGAAAATTAGCGCATCACCTTTTGCAGGCAGCTTCACTATATCAATCCCAACAACATGTTTTGTTCGGCTTTTTTAATAAACAGTTCTAAAAATTTACAGATACAAGAAAAATCAATATTTATAATTGTTACATTTTAACCACATAATATTATGATAGTAAACATTTTAACCAAGACTAGAAAATCGGCTTATCAGTGATCTCTTAAGCCTACACATGCAAATCTACAAACACACACAATCCAAATCAAAATAGACATCCAGCTCCTATTTTGCTAAGCTTTATTCGAAATACTACACAGCAACACGAGCAGGTAGGTAGGTATAACATCGTGCAATTTTCGCAATAGGAAGCCGTATATTTGGCAGCGTTGAGCGCACAAATCCGCGGTGAAATGTTAAGATGTCTGCCTCTATATGAACATTTATTTGCTGCAATGCAAATGGAGTTAGTAAATTTAACTGTTTACAAATTAAATGTTCATGGTAGCGGGTAGATGGTATTTAAGTACGAATATGTACCCATGTATGCTTGAGATCGGTGAATCGTAACATTTTGATTTGTTTGTTATTTTGAAATAAGTGTTTATATTATTCTCATTTTATTTGGACCAAATTACAAAGATTCACTTCAAATAGGCGAAGCTTTAAAAGGTCTTAAAGGCTTAGAATAATTCTAAGCTTAGGGTATGTCCATTGTCCATGCCATATTTCTGAGGAAAAAACATACATTTTCCTGCATTTTTGTTAGCAGATAAAACGGATTTTCGGTATTTAGAATATTAATTATCAAAATCGAAATTTCTATTTTTCATGATGGGTTTCGATAATCTTAATTTTAAACTATTTTTATTAAACTAAATGTTGTCATAATTTTACTTTCAGATGGCAAGAGGCGAAAATTACATGGACAGGAGCTGCACCATATACTTCCGATTCTCCTATATAATTAATTTTAACGTTATTTATAAGAATACGAAAAAGTGAAGTATAAATTGCTCCCGGAATACACTTTAATTCTCCTTAGAAAATTATGTAGTTAGTAGTTAATGATTTATGATAAAAAATATGTGATAATTTAGACATGTTATGCTTACAGAAAATTTATCTTATAGTTTAAAATAGTATAGAAAATAGTAGACGAATAATGTCGTAATGTGATACTCATACTTAAATGTTAATTAAAAACTAAGGAATTATTTATTAGATTAAAAGCAATTTACAATATTATAATTGAGACGTTATTTTTTAAAGCTATAAATAAATTCAAATTAAAATTTTATTTATTTTTCACAAATTTTTACAAAATCTTATATATAAAAATGAATCGCAAAATGTGTTGGTAAGCGCATAACTCGAGAACGGCTGAACCGATTTCGATTATTCTTTTTTTATTATATTCCTTGAAGTACGAGGATGGTTCTTATGTAGAGAAAACGTAAATATGTACCACGGGCGAAACCGGGGCGGACCGCAAGTTTCATATAAAATGTAAATCCCTGGTTAACCCACTAGGAAAACCTGTGCGGGGTCAACCTAGTGGGTTATACAACCTAGTAGGTAAATAATATTATAATGCGACCTATAAGGAAATATTTCAAAGAATCTAGCAAAAGCTGCGCTTTGACTCGACGGACGGACGAAGTCACGGGCACATTGCAAAATGCCATCTTAAGGCGGGTCTACGCTAGACGAACCGAGCACGAGCGAAGCACAAGCGGAGCCGTTTAAGTTGTTGTCTCAGCTTGTAAGTGGTTGGTCCACACTAGACGAATTGCGTTCGGCTCGTGCTCCGCTCGTGCTCGGCTCTCCTAGCGTAGACGCAGCTTCACTACATAGTATAAAACAAAGTCGATTTCCCTGTCCCTATGTCCCTATGTCCTTATGTCCCTATGTCCCTTTGTACGCTTAAATCTTTGAAACTACGCAACGGATTTTGATGCGGTTTTTTTTAATAGATAGAGTGATTCAAGAGGAAGGTTTATATGTATAATAACATCCATTAAATAGTGGAGAAGTACTGTTATTTTTGAGGTTTCTAAAGTGATGTCGTAAAAAATTACATTTTTTCCGCTTACATTGCAAACGCAGGCTGAACCCTACGAGTTTTATCAAAATAATGTACTAAGTATTATACACATTGAAAAGGTCTATAGAAAAGTCCGCGATGGTATATGTCTATCTCTTATGGATAACCCACAATAACATTTTTTTTGTCATTTACTTTTTACGAAAAATAATGGCTAATTTTCGATGCGATTTTAACCAATACAGCATTAATCCTTAACCAATTAAATACCTTGAATACATTGTTCGTTTAATATAGATCTATATGGCCCTTTACACCGTATGATTTAAGTGAATATTTTCGAAGATATTACAGATTTAAAAATTGCGGGACGTAGCGTTTGCGGCGGTACCGGCCGGCCGCCAGGCTATCTATACGAAGTCGGAGCGGGCCGCTATGTTTTTATATACAACGTTCACAGTTTTTCTGTAGTGTATTTAGTATCAGCATTGCACCCGTGCGAAGCCGGGGCGGGTCGCTAGTTAGTCATAAGTTAGAAACAATTATACATATTTTATTTAATTAATAGAAATTGTACAATATGAAAATAAATAGGATAGCAAAATTAAATTGTTTTTTTTTCTCAACTTAACCCTTACTAGAGTTTATTGTATGGCCCCAGTTAGGAATTCGTGACCTATACAAAAATATAAAAGTTCTAAAACCGAATAAACTGGCATTCATTGTTACGTTTTAATAAATAAAACTATTATTAAATTGCGTACATAAAATACATTAAAACCTTTATCCCTATTAACAACAGCAATTCCAAATGACCATAACTTTGGAAAATAAATTTACAAGTTAAACTGTAGTATAAAATTTTATTGGCACCGATCTTGTTATGGCCACTGGCAATTAGGCATTGTACTAGCACAGAGTAATTGAGCGATAGAGACTGTGAGGAACATTCTAGTGTTTATCGTTTGGCTGAAATGTGTCTGAATGTTTTTATACTGTTTTCGTTTTTCGTATCAATTAAAATATACATAAATTGAGGGGGAGTGTTGTGTTCAAAATGTTATGCCAACTTTTTAATGAATTGTGAAATACATGCAATTGATACCGAAAAAAAAACATACTAGCATTCCCCGGGTAAAGCTTTGTAGAAAACATAAAGAGATTTATACAAAACCATCCTCCAGATTCACTCTGTCTATTAAAAAAATGTCATCAAAATCAACTAAGTAGTTGTTGCATGCGTTTTAAGCATACGACAACTACATAAGTAGTTGATTTTGTCGGGCTATTGCATAGCTTCTATCGCGGGCCTTGAGCGCGGGGACCGAATCGAATTCCGTAACGAAAAAACCTCACGTTCAGCACTCCGTCGGGCTTGATGGCATGCTATGCAATAGCTTTACCGCGGCAGTCCCCGAGTGCCACACGTCTTTTTTTAATTTTATTCATCGATTTTTATATCGAAGTGTTTTAGCATCAGACTTTCCCTATAGAAGTACTTAAGCTATCAAAATAACACTTATAAGGATGGTGCAATCTATCTGGATAGTAAAATCCATCAAAACCGGTTCAGCATTTTTGGTGTTTAATATAAAAATACTACACTTTTGTAGAGTAAAAATGTAATTGCTCGTCTTATACTGAAGAATCATTTACATTTAGATTATTGCATTTAGAAGAATGAAAATTCACTTTAAAGTTCCTTGAGAAAACCCTTTTTTAGCTTTACTTTTTTAAAGTAAGGAAATGATATAAATTATTTTAAAAGTTAATTTTTATTTCATCTTTGAATAGCTCCTCATCCATACTAATATTATAAATGCGAAAGTAACTCTGTCTGTCTGTCTGTTGCTCAATCACGCCTAAACTACTGAACCAATTTTCATGAAATTTGGTATGGAGATTTCAAAAATCGCGATAGTGCGTTAACCCGAATTCTATGACACGAAAATGTTGTAACTTCGGTTTACAAATTACATTTTTCGTCTCGTCGTATTTACCAAAAAAATATTTCCGCTTCACATAAGTCTACAATCTACATACATAACAAATTTGTGAAACATAGCCTATTAAAAATTTCAATTTAATTTTTTTATAACAAAGAATAATAAGACCAACCGGAAGCCAGATTACCAATACTAAAAATAATCATCAAAATCGAATTTAAGGTACAAACACAAAACACAGTCGGTTTAAAAACCTCCTCCTATTTTGAAGTCGGTCAAATCCATACCATCTGTTTCACTATAATCTGCGCATCCAAATTCCGTGGTTGACAGCACTTGCGAATTGCGATGCTGATTTACAGCGTCCCATTGTTCACAGTATTTGTGCTGACACGCTGACACTCTGCTGAAACTAATCATTGATCCTGATTCCTGCGACTGACATATTTGGATGGGCTATATGTGATGTAAAAATAGTTAATAGTTTAGTGAAGTAATTAAAGGGTAAACAGATTCATTATAGGGACTCTAAGTATCTAGATAATTCGTGTTAATTTGAGATGGATTTCATTTGTTTCTTATAATTATTCACGTATGTAGGAGGAAATTTTAAATGGTATTAACCCATTTTTTTGTATGCTTAAACTTACACTATTTAAACTTTAGATTGCATCAAATTCGTATTCTAGTAGGTACATTCTTATAAGCGCGTTTGTTAGGATAAGTGAATAAACATTCATACATTTGACTAACCGGTTGGTAATTGGTAGTGGTTGGAAGGCATTCCAAGCCAGAGGTCGTGGGTTCGATTCACACCCGGGGCAAATATTTGTGTGATGAACATAGATGTTTGCTCTGTGTCTGGGTGTTACATAATATCTGTATAAGTATTTATTTAAAATTATATAGTTTATCAGCCATCTGGTTTCCATAACACAAGCGAAAGTCTAGTATGGGATCAGATCGTGCCGTGTGTGAAAATTGTCCTGAAATATTTATTATTTTTATTCGTCATGAATTGAAACATGTAAAACTACAACTACAAAAAATGTTGTACAATAAAATTCGAATGAATATTTGTCCCGGGTATTACAGCCTTTTTGAATGTAACTACGAAAACTACCAAAACATATACTTCAATTTCATAAAACAAAACAACCATCCAAAACGTGAATAGAATCTCACCCGATCTTTTTACATTTAAAAAACATCTGATCCACAGCCAATTCGTTGCAGAATGTCACAAAAATTCCAAAAACATTTACGCCCTTGCCTCTTGCGTGAAGTTTTTCCCAAATTGCCGTTGGTCAGTACGCCAGAATACACCCAAGTGTCGATTGAATTCCCAAAAAGCCTCCGCTTTTGCGGTCTCATATTTTTCACGGAACCTCCCGGGAGTGTGTTTAGATCTTTGTTTTATTTCTGACAATGCTGTCGGTTGATTGCTGTTATTAAACCGTTTGATGATTTGTTCGTGACCGTATTTTTGGGTTATTAAAATTATTAGGTACATCCATTACTGAATAATTTCATGTGCCTATTGTGTACAGTTAAATTAATTTAGGTTCCAGTGCTTATTTTATAAATACGAGCGTGAGTTTAGTTGTCTTTATCACACGTCGCAACGGAGTAATTTTATCCTACAATATACGTCTGGAGATAATCTGGAGGTAGAGACTTAGAGAGTGATATAGGCCACTTTTTACCACGAGCCCTAGGACTATGACTATAGGCTACTTCCCGCATTTCATTCCCATTAGAACTTAACTAAGTATATTACGGGCGAAGCCCGAAGGACTTATAACTAAATCCCTACTTCCTCAATAATATTGTAAATGCGAAAGTAACTCTGTCTATCTGTCTCTTCTTTACGCCTCAACAACAGAGCCGATTTTAATGAAGTTAGGCAGCGGCGGCCTTACCCATTGCGAGGCTCCGGGCGGCAGGCCCTTTGCGAGGCCCTTTGCTCTTTGTGACATGTATGTGATGCTAAAGTAGGTCTGGTTGTTTGGTTTAGGTATTTGTTATGTTTGAGGAGAAATGATAAAGTTATACAAATAAATAAAATTTGAGTTTTAAAATATTTATATATTTATACATAGAAAGATTTACCAAATTAACAAATACAGAGATGATAAATTTTAAAATTGATGTTTGCGGCTTTTCCTATAGTAGAGCCATTTTAATAGGCAACATTTGACAGTTCAACAAAATTCAACAAGGTAACCTAGTAACGACGACATAGAATAACATGATATTTCGTTTTGTTGTAACTGCACATTTGCTTAACTTTTTTCAATTACGATTACATATTTATAATAATAATGACCGATGCAACTAATTTTAGGATTTGATTTTACTGATAAACCATTCTAAACATAATAAACATTTTCTTATTTAAAGAACTGACGTCGCTACAATTTTGTGTCAATAACCTTTTTTCTTTTTAAATACCAGAGACGTTACTCTAAAAATCGAAATCTGACATCTAGAATCGAATGCATAGATTACTTGGGAATAAAAAGCATCATTAATTATTGACATGTGTTTCATGTTCGATTGACAAATGTTTCAAGTCCGTATCGATTAATTCGCTTTAATCGATGTTTTTAAGCAGGTTACCACCCTATGAAGATAAAATTGATAGACGTCAAATGTTGCCTATTAAATTGGCTCAACTATAAGGCTAAAATCTTTAATTAAAGCACAATAATCCAACGAATGAGCTACGTCATTTTCGATTGAAAGAATAGCAAGGGCTGAAAGCCGATCTTGTGTCATCGAATTCCTCGAATATCATAGGAGCTACCAACGTTGACAAGAGAGCATTTTAGTATAGTTGGTTCTTTGATATACTGTTCCTCTTGCTATTTCGGTTAGAGTCCGGGCTGTCTGGCTGGTCGCAGTGGTTGCGTTTATTAGTGCACATCTTATCTGCACAGGAAAATATCCTTAATTTAAAATCATTTTTAACGCGTAATTTTTAATCTTTTGCCTTTAGATAGATCCATGAGACATAATTTTTTTATTGCAAGACGTTTTTTTTCGTTGTTAAATAGGTGCCAGACGCAATTTTTTATTTCAAAATCATTAAAATGTCATCTAAATAAGTGAAATTCCATCAACATGAGTCCCCGTGAAGGATATACTATGTATAATATTCATTTTACTATTTACAATTTTTTAGCAACAATCTACCATGGTGCCTCCTTTTCCCAACGAATCTCAAATAGGACGTTAATGTAAACTTGATAAAAACCAAATATCATCAAATTCATATTAATACCCAAAAGTGTAATAAATATGAAACCATCTAATAAAAATATTAGTTTACTAATTATTCAATATAAGTATTAAAAAAGGATAATATAATATAAGTAATAAAGTTATTACTTACCTTTTAAGCGGAATCATGTTGATGTAATTTCACTTATTTCGATGACATTTTAATGATTTTGAAATAAAAAATTGCGTATGGCACCTATTTAACAACGAAAAAAACGTCTTGCAATAACAAATTTATGTCTGATGGATCTATCTAAAGGCAAAAGATTAAAAATTACGCCTTAATAAATGACTTTAAATTACGGATACTTTCCTGTGCGCACTAATAAACGCAACCACTACTGCCAGCCAGACAGCGCGGACTCTAACCGAAATAGCAAGAGAAACAGTATATAAAAAACCCAACTATACTAAAATGACTATTTTTAAAACGTTAATAGCTCCCGTACCAATATGTTTTAATAATTTTAAGCCTCGAAAAACTCCACAAAAAACTCCTTTCAGCAGACGCAACTGTCACAGGTGTGGTGGCAATAATTCTCAGGACTATTTCGATAGTGGGGTAAACTTCAGTTAATTTGTTTTCTATTATGTATTTCAGCACCGAGATAATATCGTCGTTTCCTTCATACACACGCATGAACATACTCAGTACACGCACACATTTTCATTTTTTTAAATTTGCTTGGGTGGGTTGTTGCTTGTTGCGCGAGGCCCCTGCAAGAGCGAGGCCCCGGGCGATTGCCCCGTTCGCCACCCCCTAAGGCCGCCGCTGAAGTTAGGTATGAATATTATAGCTTGAAACATTAGAAAGGAACTATGGTGGGTTCCTTGACTACAAGCGAAGCCGCGGGCATATAGTTAATAAATAAACACGGCTCTAAAGCTCTAAATCAGAAGCGTACCGTCATCATACATCAATTACAGCAAGTTGGAGGCCACGGAGTGCGAACAGCATCGGAACTTTGGCAATTACATTAGTCAGGATTTTAGTTCACAACGGATGGCTTGCTGTTTCATTGTTCTAGTTATTGTGTTAGTGGCTTTTTTGAATTTGTTTTATTATCTGCAGCTTAGGTTTAGATGGAATCGATTGGTGAGCGATTTATTTTCGTGAAAAATAGGATATGTGATGTGATAAAAAGTATATAAATAGAAAATGCATTATAAACATTTTAGTAACTGTGTTTGTGTGTAAGCAAAAATATAATGTTACGTCAACTACATTATCATAAACAAATCATGGATGTTTAAATCAACAGAAAATGAAACTCAAGATAGTAATAATAAACTAAACTTCGTACTGTGAAGATCAGCATTAGGTACTTAGAATTTAGAATAGGTAGGTATCTGTAAATTTTGTGCATTTTAACTGGTGCCTGGTGGTAATCTTTATTTACTACACCTATCGTTGATTTTATTTATTAAACATAATCTATGTTAAAACCTATAATTTCTAGCTAATAGAACAAAAAAAAATCAGTTAGTAATAAATATTTGAGAACCATAGAATCGACATATTTTATCCTTGTTACCTCTGTTAGCTACCACAATCGAGAGTTCCGTGCAGGAAATTATTGGGCGTCTCACCAAAATAAAGCTACTCACGGAAAATTAGCTTGATAGTAATCACTTGCAAAAATGGGCGATGTATCCCGGACTATAACAAAGTATTTTCCAATTAATTCAGCCCTATTTGACCCGGTCAATATATACCATTATGTATGGTTAAATGGCCATCAAACCATTGAATAATGTATCCGCCATATATCTTTGTCTTATCTATATACAGAGATAGAGACAGATCAGTAAATTTAATAAGCTAAATTATAATGTAATCAGCTATGAAGTAGTTTATGTTGTTTTGAAATTGCATAATATTTCGGCTTTCGTTTTATTAAGTAAATTGTTGAATAGCTTTTATAAGAAATCTCACTTGTATAAAAAGCAAAGAACCCACACATTCACATACATTCATTAATTAATCTGCCTTGTTGGTAATGAAAATAAATACATACGTACCTAATTAATTATTGAATTCTATATACTATAACCTGTAATAAAAAAGGAGAAGGTATGAATTCTGAACAATTAATTAAAACTAAAAAAATAGATTCAATTTAATCCAAGGCAAAATAATACTATAGTTCTTGCTGGGCGTTTTTTACAAAATTTTGTAGTGTGAATATTATTTTGGTTATAGCGCCATCTATGGTATATTTAAGAAAGCGCCAACAGCAAATCTAAACTGTAGTAGTTACTTTACAATTTACTAGATGGCGCTGAAATATAATTAAATACATTAATTGTTACTTGTTTTAGTGCCATCTATGTAATAATAGCTGAACTAAAACAACAATGTTTTTTAATTTGTGAAAATAAATAATTCTAAATATTACCGCCATCTTTGTTATTATAGTTAAAATAAAATAGCAAATGTTTATAATTGAAAATAAATAATTCATTTACTTAATAATTAAATAGAACTATTTTTTTATAAAAATATAAATTAGGTATGTATATGAAATGACACTTACATAATCTGTATTTAAATGATTTTAATCGTAGACACAGAAACCAATTTTAATGCTGAACTTCGTAGACAGAGAAGTGTTTCTCTGTCTACGCTGAACTTGGATGTGTCTTTGTTTTTATTATTATTATTTAATTTGGTTAAACAATACTTAACATAGACCGTATTTTTCATTTAAACCGATGTTCCTAATAAGATGAATGTTCTCAATTCGTAAATCGTAATATTTTTATTTTTATTTCAATACAATACAATAATCATTTTATTATTGACCTTTGTTTGAGTTCATATTTTAAAAAATGTAGGTGGTGTGAGCAGCAGACGGGAAAATCTAGAATTAAGATTCTTAATTAATATTTTCTACGTCTTTGATCTTATTGGCAAAACAATATTTTCAGAGTTAATTGTTACTTAAATATTTTCTTTGAAAAATATGTTTTTCGACATCACAGTATACTTGTGTTTCGCTTTGTTTTTATTTTTCTATCTACATTCTACACTAGTAATATTATAAAGAGGAAAACTTTGTTTGTTTGTTTGATTGTAATGAATAGGCTCTTAAACTACTGGACCGATTTTAAAAATTCTTTCACCATTCGAAAGCTACAATATCCACGAGTCATATAGGCTATAAAACATGTAGGTACCACGGGCGAAGCCAGGGCGGACCGCTAGTCGGTAATAACCGAATTTCATCAAAATAGATGTACTTTTCGAATTTACTTATTCTCAAAAAATCCTATATACCATCAAACTTAATCTTCTTAAATAAACAATATCGTAACGTAGTGAGAAAAAAACTATTAATCAACAAATTGATACGAAAATTCTCGAATAAATCGAAGTCTAGAACAAACGGGCGTTGAACTGTGTCTAAATGAATTGAAAAGTTCGACTGAATGCGCCCGATATTGCTTTGTGGTTTTTTAATATTAATTTTGGATTTTGGCGGTCGGAAAATGTATCGGTTTTGTTATTCGTATTTATAACTTTAAAATTATTATTATATTTAATTCTGTGGATGAGGTAATGTTTGCGAGAACTGCTGCGTAAATCTTTACGAAATTTTTGATTTATTTATTTCAAAATCTATAAACAATGCCGTTTAAGTATATGACGCGAAATTAGTTGGCGAATTTTTTTTCATAGATAAGTTTAATGTTAAGTTGCTTTTTACGTGTTTGAACATAATTATTTTAAAGTATGCATATCAATTTGTAACACTAAACTCGAGCATCGGATCAATTGATTTAAAACTCTGTAAGCGTACAGTAAAGTTGAAATTAACTATTCATCTTATATTGCAACTTTTTCAAACGCAGCGCAAAATGAACTTTATTACTTAGCATTAAAATTCAATTTAGTTGATAAGCAAAGTGCACAGAGTAGCTAACTGACAGAGCGTGATGGGTATTACCGTATGAAAGTTTGTAAAATGATTTATCAGTGTTGGATAGTCTGTGCCTTCGGGAGTTTGGCAGCGAAGTTTTATCTATAGACTCGAGAAAAATGGATGCACCGACGGAAGATACAGTATCTTTGGATCTGTTCTTATGCCCTTTAATCATGTAAATGAGGAATTTAATCACGTTTGGTGTTTATGCAATATAATATATCCCTTTTTATTTTGTATTTTTTAAGTAGGCCAATATCGGTGTAATATTTAACAATGATTAATACAGATTTTAAAACTTTAAAATAATTATTTTTATACCTAGACATCTGACAATATTCTGTATCTTTCACTCAAAAGTTATTTTACATTACAATAAAAGGAACAAATGATAAGCGTATTTAAGCTTAAATAATAACGTAGGTATATTGATATATATTTATTTTTTAACTCATTTTAGACCGTACATACATATCGGTTCGTAATTAAGACATTTAGCATTCTGTCCATAGCCTGTGCGAAATGAATTTTGAGTATCTAATAAATCAACAAAATAATATAGAACGAGAAAATGTCCGCAGACTTAGAACTCCCTAGACATCAGCAATAAAAACACGTAATGAACCTAAATGCAATTTCAATCAACCGTAGCTGTGGACAAAAGCATTCCCTAATTATTGCCTTGAACAAAATTTATCGACGTTCCAAGTAAATAAATTTCCATCTACAGGACAGTTAAGACTTCCAGCTGAGGAATTAATGTAAATCGAAATAGACATCGGGGGTTATCATGATGTCTCATAGCAGTGTGGGAAATTGATGGCGCTATACGACCGATATAGCGCTGTCATTTTTCCACACTGGAAATAATACTGCTTTAAGA
>CAJQZN010031328.1:0-17293 GCA_907164685.1 Colias eurytheme | reverse complement strand
CGATAAAGCATACGTGAAACAATAGAAAATAAATAAAAATGCGTATTCTCAACATATTCATAACAAAAAAAACATCTGACGTGAGTTGTTTACTTAAGCGTGACGTCACGCGTGTTTTAGTCAAAATGGCCAACTGCAGTATTTCAATGTTTTACTTTATTGATAATCTCATTAATCCTAATGTTTTTAAGATTTCTAAGTCACTATATGTAATTTATCTATTATACATTTTCCCTTAAAAACACTAATACGATCATTTATGGATACTGTCGTCATGCCTATTTCAAGAAATCCGTTTTCAGGCAGGCGTAAATAAGTTCTGTATATTTATTTATTTTTTGTTATTATTTTAGAATATGAGAGAACTTACCATAGCTAATAATAATAAAATATTCGAATGGGCTATTTAACACCGAAAGAATGTTTCAAATCGGACCAGTAGTTCCTGAGATTATCGCGTTCATACAAACAAACAAACTCTTCAGCTTTATAATATTATTAATATAGATAAAGTCAACAGTAGCCACCAAGGAATAAAAATGTTGTGTGGTTTTATGAAACCACGGTAAAAGTGAAACTGTTCGAACGGTTCCGAACACTGCTTTGTGTAGCGCATGTCGCGTGACGGTCGGCTGCCGAGTAGGTATAACTAATCGGCAGCCGCGATACACGCGACATGCGCTACACAGACCAAAAAGTGAAGAGACGATGTAATAAAAGTTTCACTTTAAAATTAAAATTTATGAAGGAAACATCGGGGATATTTTAAAATGCATTTAAATTAAACAATGTGTTCTAATATTAACATTTTAATGTATTTAGCACTTATTGTCCAAAGAAATACAAATACATATATCACAGCGTTAAATTTAGCGTAAAATTAATTTAATTGTATGGGTCCCCGAAAAAGCGAACGCTCATGGATAAAAAAGAGCGTGTGAGCCGAGCACACGTGTCAGAAGTGGAACTTCTTTAGCAGGATTCCAGGATACCAAAATCGTCGCCTTTCGTGACTGTATTGCCAAAACACGATCTTCAAATTTTACTCTCAACTTGAAAAATCACTTGAACAAAAGTTTCACTTGAAAAATCTATTGTTATCTTGCAGAAAAATTCACCAATATAGGTTCATTAGGTCGTAATATCAAATCTGATTTGATACTCGGCCGATATCCTTTCACGATGGGTGAGAATTTAAAATGGCGGATTATTTCACTTAACATGCATTTCATTTCTTGCATTGCGAAACGTTGACCTGAAAAAAATATTTTTAAGATGAATAATTATTATCATACTAATATTTTGGCCTTTCTTTCCAATAAAAGCAACCAAATATTATATAGCTTGTTAATAATAATATGATCCGTAATAAGTTGGGCTCTACACATTGGCTCTATATTCTTCATATATATATAAATCTCGTGTCACAATGTTTGTCCTCAATGGACTCTTAAACCACTTAACCGATTATAATAAAATTCGCACTTGAGAGATAGGATAGTTTAAACAAGTAGGTACCACGGGCGGAGCCGGGGCGGACCGCTAGTTGGCATATATGGCAGATAAGAGATTCTTAAAGTAATACAGTATCCCTCCCTATATTTATCTGCCGTGCTGTAGGCACCTTTCCAGGAAAAAAACCTTTAGGATCCAGAAAGGAAATTTCAGGATCCAGAAACAAATCTATTACCACAACAAATAATAAAGCATTGTTAAACCTACCAATACAGTTCCTAAGTCCAGCACTAAACGGCAAATAGCTGAAGTTAATCTTATCCTCATGTAGGAACCTTTCCGGGCGGAATACTTCGGGATCCGGGAACAAGTCGCCTCGCCGATGCAACTCGTATATGTGTATTATAACTTCAGAACCTTGTGGTATTACTAGATCATCTGTAATAATAATAATTATTTTTACTTGTGAATTTTAAATTTCAAAATTTAGATAAAATTTTTGGATAATTGGTAAAATTCGAACAAATCAATGGAGATGGGTTTATCGAAGTATAATAATAGAAAATATATAAGTTTATATTTACGTACATAAATTACAAACATAAATAAGCATTTGATATATTTTTTATTCGAATTTACGAGATCATTTACCAAGAAAAAACTAATAAAGTGACTTAAATATTTAATTTTTTAATTGGAGTCAGTAATGCTTTATTAATATGAAAGACACGGGTTCGAATCCCGCTTCGTGATCGATTTTTTTTATTCCTTAAAAATGTATACTGATTACTTCACATTTAACATGATATTTACATTTCATAAGGTAAATATTCAACGTGAAACATCATTAAAGGATAACTAATAGAATTAACAAGTACCTAACACCAATTCTTCAGTGATCTCTCTCCCAATCAAAGGCACACTGGGATACAGCCTCAGTACTTCTTTGATTACAGCATCCAGGTACTTCATCTCAGCGAGATCTGATGTGTTGGCGGTCCTCGTTGAATCTCCAATAATGCTCTTACATTCTTTGTATATTTTTTCCTGAAATGTATAATTAGAAATTGAATATTGTTTTTTTTAAGATAAGTAAAAAGATTAATGCGTTTTTATTTTGATATAACGGTCTTTACAAAAATGTTTATTTTATAAAAAAATCCTACTGTACGAAAAAATGTTTTAGTACCCTTCCGGAACGAAAACCACGTCTTATTTCTAGATGTTTCTAGTAATAAATCATGGTAGAAATCGACAACTCTAATAAATTATAAGAACAGTTTCAATACGATAATTATTGAACCTACAAGTCGAAATTGAATGAAAACTTTTGCTTTAATCGACCAATTCCCGAGTAAATAACAGACTATTCGGCATCACAATACAGCCTTCAAATAATTGGCTCTCGCAGCCTTTTCAAATGAGTTAATTACCATTAAAAAGCAAAAAGAAGTATAGTAAGTATCATATTATCTGTAGTAAAAGGTGGTAAAAGTAACAGTTGATCAGTCGGTAATCTATACAATAAAGCTGAAGATTTTGTTTGTTTGTTTGACCGCGCTAATCTCAAGAACTACTGGTCCGATTTGAAAAATTCTTGCGGTGTTTGATAGTCCATTTATAGAGGAAGGCTATAGGCTATATATATATTATAATCACGCTAAGACCAACAGAAGCGGAGCCACTCGGGTGAAACCGCGGAGCGCAGCTAGTGATGCAATAAAAATAAAACTAAAGACTTCGCGAGCTGACACACATTTTTTATCTATGCATAACCACATAACCATAGATAAATTTACTAAGTAACATAATAAGACTGGCAACAAATATAAAAAAAGACGTGTGGGACTGCCGCGGTAAAGCTATTGCATGCTATGCCTTCAAGCCACACCTCCGCGCCCGTCGGAGTGGGGAGCGTGAGGTTTTTCGTTACTAAATTTCTTGATTCGCTCCCCGCGCTCCAGGCCTGCGATAGAAGCTATGGAATAGCTTAAAATATTCCATTTTTTTTCTAAATACCTGAACATCTTCATGGTCAGCCAGAAGCATCAATCCAAATGTCAACGCCATTGCCGTTGTATCGTGACCCTGAAAAGAAAAAAAAGAATGATGATGATTCAAAAGTTATTTATGTTAATATCAGAAGAAAATTCTACAAAAAAATGGTCATTGATTTAAAATTTTTAGTTGAAAATGGGCACGGATAAAAACAGTAAAAATATATTGCAAATAATTGAATACAACATTTTCCACTGAATTTCGAATTGTGAAATACTGATTCCGTTATTATTAATGGACACAAAGAAGCAAATGAAGTCCAATTATAACAAAATACTCGAATAATTAAATTAGCTTCATTAAATCAAATACAACATATTTGTTCGTGTGCGTTTGGATGCAAATTAATTTGTGTACAAATTGCCATTTCCTATTCCATAGCTGTAAAATTATTTTCGAAATCAATTAATCTGGATAAGGTAAAAAGATAAAACGTATTTATTTTTATGGAATCGCAAAAAAAAGCTTTCTTGTTTTTCAGCCAAAATGTATATTTTAGAAGTGAGCCTTAGGGAGGTGTCCTAAAAAATTAACCAGTCAATAGAAAATCGCATAATTGATTTTAGTACACAAAAAAATGGTACAAGTTGATCAGAATGCCTAGTCCTAGTGTACTAGCCTTTGAGTTATTTTAACAGTTATAATACAAAATTTCTAAATTACTTCGTAGCAACAGCTTCTACTGTAATTACCCTTTAGTGCTAGCAATTAACATCTAGATTTAATTTTCAATGTAAAAGGTGAATGCTATGCCATCAATGGAACTCCAATCTATACATATAATAAATTTGTAATAGACCGTCTGGAGCATTATAGATATTTATGAAACTAATTTAATAAAGAGAGCGGGAAAATGCAAAACATGAAATTTTCTTTGTTTATCTTCACTCTACATTTACAAGTATATTTATATAACTATGTGGTATCTATGTACAGTATAATATGTAGTTTATGTAGTATGCAGGCTTTTTTTAAATATATTCTTTCTTTTATTTCTTTTTTGCGCTATCCTTATTCTTCTCACATTTCCTTTCCTACCAGGTTGCCTGGCAGAGATTGCTGTGTAGTAATAAGGCCGCCTATAGTGCAAAATTTTTGTACCTCACTAATTTGTACCACATTTCCTATATTGTTCTGTACAATGAGTGTAAGGCGCGGGACATATACAAGCGGCGCGGCGTGCGCCGCGGGCTCGCTGCCAGCGTGCATCGGGTGCGCTATTGGCATTTTGTATGAAATAATTTTGGGGCGGCGCAACCTTGGCGCAACCTTGGCACAACCGTGGCGTGCCGTCTCGACGCCTGTCCAAAATTCTTTCATACAAAATGTATAAGAAGGACGTGGTGCAAAACAGATTCAAGAGGTGCGCTTATGGCACGCCCGCGCCCGCGCCGCTTGTGTTTGACCCGCGCCTTATAAATAAATAAATAAATAAATAAATGTGGAATTCGTGTATAATTTGTTGAGGTCTAGAAAACGCAGGCGAACCCTTCCAAAAACTAGTAGACCAGGTTAGTATATATTTATTTCTATTGATATGGGTCTATAAAAATTAAAGGGTCACTGTCATAAGAAATCATACTTAAATTGAGTTTCCCTTTAAAAGTCATGATAAGTAAACAGACCCAAAGCGACACGTTTAACATTTATAAAATCCCTCAATTGTGTTAGGAGTTAAAATTTAACAAAAGCCATAGAAATATAAAGAGACTTGTTGTTACATTTCCTGTGAACTCAGATTATTTCGAATTTGTGAAATTTCAACAGCACTTGTGAAGTGCTGTTGAAATTTTCGATGAAATTTTAATGGATCTAACAACACCGATACCACCTATTCTGTGAAAACAATACCATAATGCCTGCAAGCGATTCCAATGAATCAAATCCATGGAACAAATAATTATCAAAATAACGAATAATTTATAAAGACAATTCAATTCAATTTATTTTTCCATTTATTACAATTTACAATCCATACTATATTAATATTATAAATGCGAAAGTAACTCTGTCTGTCTGTCTGTTACTCAATCACGCCTAAACTACTGAACCAATTTGCATGAAATTTGGTATGGAGATATTTTGATACCCGAGAAAGGACATAGGCTACCTTTTATTGCGAAATATGTACCACGGGCGAAGCCGGGGCGGACCTCTAGTTTTCAATATATCACAATAAAAAGTAATTTACCTCCTTCATTCATAGGTTCCAATTCATTCAATGATAAAAAATAAAACCCAAAATACTTACGAATATTTTTTTTAATTCGGTTAAAATGTAATTTAGCTTAACCATATTCAAACGATATATCGAATACCTATACGACACATATCGATTAATGCAAAGCCTTAAAATAAAAGTGCAAAGCTTTGTAAACATGTTTCTGAATTTCTGTTACCTTATCCAATGGTATTTATTTATTTACTACTAGCTTTCCGCCCGCGGCTTCGCCCGCGTTTACAAAGAAAAACCCGTTCCCGTAGGATTTCCGGGATAAAACCTATCATATGTCCTTTCTCGGGTATCAAAATATCTCTATACCAAATTTCATGCAAATTGGTTCAGTAGTTAAGGCGTGATTGAGTAACAGACAGACAGACAGAGTTACTTTCGCATTTATAATATTAGTATGGATTTACTCAAACCTTACAAACCAGTTACATCAAAGGGAGTGGGTTAAAATGCATCCCGTTCAGTTTATCAATCAATGTGGAGTGCGGAACGAACAAGTCTGGATAAATTGCAGTTTATTCAAAATGATTGGGTTTACCTCGTCAACTGCTAGGGCTGCTTCTAAATATGTATTTTAAACACATTTCTAATAATTATTTTTGTTCTCATCACTTATTATTTACGTGACAACGTCTTATAATTCGATATAGCCGGCTGCACGCACGAAAAAACATGACTCATGCGGCGTTACCTCGCTCTGAGGCGTTCCATGTAAGGCTTGAAGTGCAAGCGAGAGCGCGGAACGAGCGACAAAGAAGCACAATCGGACGTTGTCACGTTCAACTATCGTCAGTAAACTGACTTTACAGACAACCATTTTTGTTCTCATCAGTTATTATTTTATATTATGTATTACCTATGTAAAATTAAATTGTAATATTGACATGATTTTGAAAGAGCAACTATGGAGTTTCTTCTCCATAGATACTGCTTTCCGAATCGGTGGTAAATGTTAAAATATGTAATGACGATTCAAAAGTGCTTCTAGAAGAAGTATAATTGAATAAATAAATGTTTGAGTTTGAAATGAGTGATAAGGTCGCCTAATAACTATACTGTGTTTTTAAAACGTATAACGGGAACGTAAGACTTCGTTGTCTGTCTGCCGATCCGTCCATCTATCACCAAGGCTATAAATGTATCTCTTCAATCGTGATAGTTAGAATTTGTTAAATTTCAGACAATATTTATTTCCGTTGCCGCTTTAAAAACAAATAATAAAATATTTTTTAAGGGAGGCTCCCTTACAAAAAAACTCTAAAAAAACTTTTTTTGCTTTTATAATCGTATTATTTCAAAAATAGTTTATTCCCCTGTTCTATTGAATTTATCCAACTCGACTAATGTAGATCGAATTAGATTTTAAAAAAAACAGTTCAATCTATAGGTTCACAGATGTCGTCAAAGTGAAACTGTCAAGTGACAACCCTGAAAGTGGTTGGCGTCGCGTCGTTTGAAGAGTAGCGCTTTAATCGCCTTTCAATTTCTGAAGTTCGAAACAGTGAATTACAAACAAAAACTTGCTAAGTACCCACATAAAGTATCTATCTTTTACATATTTTCATGATATCCACTATAATATAATAACGTAGTAAAAATAAACAGACAGAGCAAAAACATTTCATCAAAATTTCTATTATACCGGGTATCCCACCGTCGGTATACTAAGCTCAAAGGAGGTTATAGTTTTGCATACGCTGAGTACGTAAAAAATACTTATAAAATTCCAGACGCATTTTTTTTCAAAAAGATGAATTCTTAAAACTCTATGTGTACCCCTAACACGCATTCCACCCGATTTTGCTACCCGCACGTGAGCTTATCGTTAAAGATTATGTTTTCATAGACAGAATGCTCATATTAGCGAAGCGGTATATGCCGGCTGCACGAAGCTAGAGAAGAAAACATGGATTTTAAGGAAAAATTTAGCAAAAAAATTTTGACGTAATTTTGTTGTTTAAGTATTTTTTACGTGATCAGTGTATGCAAAACTACTAGTCCCTTCGCGCTTAGTATACCAATAGTGGGACACCCTGTATATAATAATAGATGTTTTTGTCCTCCCCTTTTAAGTTATTATCATTGCTTTCATAATTGCATCTAGACAATACATAAAAAAATCAGAAAGAAAATCTCTGTACTCAACGGACAAAGATCAGCATTGAGGCATCAAACTTCCTATGACGTAAAATATGGTCGCTTTTCCAACTATCGTTGTTGACCTTCTGACTTTTTAATAACATGAAACTTTCATGCAATTCACGATAACAAGAGTAATATTAGTTTTATTCAATCTCTACTCACCTCAAACATAAACGTGTTCACTTCGTCCCTTATCCCTTCCATGTCAATTTCCCCTTTACTCTCCGCGTCCAACAAGAGATCCAGCAAAACCATTCTCTTCCCCGACCCCGTAAAGTCTATTCCATTTCTCTTCCTTTTTCTCTCCTCAATTATACTATTCGTGAAGATACAGTTCTGTTCTAGATCCTTCTTAAATTGTCTGCCAGTTGGTGATAAATAAAACATAATGTCAAAAAACAACCAGAATCGAGTCAAACGGCGATAGATAGTCTTTCCCAAGCCTAAAATGGCCTTCTTGTATTCCTTTACAGCATTAGTTTCTGAATTCAAACGGCCGCCCATTGCCGTTTCTGAATAATTAATATGTGTTCTTTAATTTTCCATAGTATTACTAGTATCGGATTATATCAGATTCAATCACACTTAACAGAAAAAATTCACAGAAGGAGCACTTATCGTTTCTTATATGTATTTACTAGCTGCGCTCTGCGGTTTCACCCGCGTAGCTACGCTCCTGTTGGTCTTAGCGTGATGATATATAGCCTAAAGCCTTCCTCGATGAATGGGCGTTCAAACTAACAAACAAACTCTTCAGCTTTATAATATTAAGTATAGATATAAGGAGCCTACCACAGATAGTATAGAGCGTGTAGTCGCTGATAAAGGGCATCACGTCAAGGGTCTGTTCGCTGCGCTGCAGCCGCTCATGCAGGTCTCGAACCATAGTACGGCTTTCTTCTTCAAACACGCGCGCGAAGTTCTTCAGAATGTCGAAGTGGAACGCCGGTGTGAGGATCTTACGACGCTTGCGCCATTTTGCACCTATGGTACGATAAATGTGTATCTATAGATGAACATGTAGTCTTTGTAATAAAATATACCTGCTATCTCATTGAGTTGCATGTACTACGTACTAAAGAGGACATCGCTACTACACTTTTTTTAACACGAATTAGAGTCAAACGTCTCAAACTTATTTTTTTTGTTACATTGATTGGTTTTAATTTACAAGTAATAAGAGGCAGAATATCTACAAAGTGTATGACTCACTAGCCGCCCCGCGCCGCCGCGCTTGTCGCACAGATTTTGTTCGTGATGCCCTCTCTAGTAATACCTCAATGTGCTATCTAGCATCGCCGGTCATCATTATATTAATTTCAAAAGGAAAACATGCGGATTCTTATTTAAAAACCTTGGAATGTACGGGGATATTTAAATAAAATTGTCATAAAATTTTATGAATTTTTTTATCTAATAAAAAGCGAATAAAATGAACTACAAATATAATAAAACTTGCAACTAAAGAAATGAGCATTAAGCTTTTGAGAAAGATTATTTAAACTTAAAAACTTAGGTTAACGACGGACTTTTGTACGTAAGTTGCCAGAAAACTTGAGACTTGAAGCTATCTAGGACGGCAAAGAAAATTAAACATACCTGTATTAAGCAGCAGCCCCGATCCGAGCCAGGGTTCCAAAAAAAGGTATCCTTTCGTCTTCGATATATTCTTTGAATTTGTTAAAACAATCTGCAAAAGAAACGTTTTATTTATGTCCATTTGAATGTACTATTAATCACCACGTAGGGTAAAACAAAGTCGCTGTGTCTATCTATCCGTCTCTATGTATGCTTAAAACTTTAAAACCTCGCAACGGATTTTGATGAGGTTTGTTTTTAATAGAAAAAGTGGTTTTTAAGGAAGGTTTCAGTAATAAATTTTCTACAAAATGGGCGAAGCCGCGTGCAGGAAGTTACTTAATGATAAACTCTACTATTTTTAATCTATAGATTTTAATTTCAATAATGCCATATAAAGCAAAGATCTCATTTCTTATTGTCTTTTTGTTACTTTATTTTTTAAATGATATCTATAAAATTAAAAACATAAATGTTACTTCCTATATACCTACATCTGGTGATTGTTTTAATTTTTACTTTATTTTAGTTATAAGTGTAATTTTTAAGAACTATGAAGAATAAAAAATAAAATATAATTATTACTGATCGATGTTTTATGCATATTGAATAGTATCTATAATAATATAATTATAATGCTGAAGAGTTTGTTTGAACGCGCTTATCTCGGGAACTACTGCTCAGATTTGAAAAATTCTTTCGGTGTTAGAAAGCCCTCATCGAGAGCATCGAGGCTATATTATATTATCTCGCTAAGACCAACAGGAGCGGAGCACTGCGGGTAAAACCGAGGAGCTACAGTACAGTAGTACACGTATTATATTATTATTAGTCTGTGGTAGTACATACATATTATAATTACCTCAATATCCTTAGGATTGTACAAGTGGATAATATTGTAATGAACTATTTTCATACCAACACGATGCCCATATTTCTTCGAAAAACCAGTTATTACTGAAAATATTTCACCTGAAAAATATTGTTTACTTAAGTACCTACTGCATTATATGACACAATTTTTTTATTTTGTAAAAAATATAAAAAAAATTCACCACTCAACCACACCCCGGACACTCCATACAAAATTATCGTTTTGACAGTCACACTGTAGAGACTGCAAATGTGTGTGTTAGCGCTTTACGGTTGGCACATTTGTGACTAGCGTAAAAAAAATTCGCATGTTTCTGATGAAATACATCCGTGAACAGCACAATATCTAACCATTTTCTATGAAAAACGATAATCACAAATCCAAAATAATAAAATTACTTTAATTCTGTGCTTTAAGTCAATTTGATCGTGCGGGGTGAGGTAAGTGTTTAATTTTGCGGGAGGCGGAGAGTGTCCGTTCTGTAGCGTTTAGCTACTATTATGTATTCTGTGACTCAACTCCCGCCTACCCAAGAATTTAATTTGTCAGAGTAATACTAACTACTCTTTCAGTTTAAAAAAAATTTTAGACACCATTTTTTTTTCAACTACTTATTATATTTGCATTTAACACTACAAATATCTACATTCTAAATTACTTCTTCTAATTTCTTATTACGCTACAAAGCGTACCAAATCAACTATTGTCAAATCATTGATCAAAAACATAACCCCCCTTTTAGCAAAGTCGGATAAAGATGATACGTACTTTCATTAAGTCCCAGGAAAATGGGCAAGCTGCCCACGATGGGCCATCGTGGTGGTCCGGGCAAATCATCCACATCTGACTTCTTACCCCGAAAGAAACACCATACTATTATAGCCAGAACACTTGCTATTATTTGGTAGAACATTGTAACTGAAAATAACAATATCATTTTGAAAAGAAAAACCCGTCTGCTAATTTATGGGGCTACATACCTAAATTAGCAGACGGGTTTCACTATCGCAATTCTGATGATAATATCGACCCATAAATCAAAATCCGTCCAGTGGTTTGGAGTATAGGGCATGCCAAAGAAATAATGAAAATACATACATACTATAAGACATATACTTAAAAATCATAGCTCTCCTTTTATCCTTTAGTAGTATGTCAGTAGGAAATTACTTTGTGTAGGAAAATTGTTATGTGTTCTATGTAATTGTTGTTAATTGGACTACATGAAAATACTGGATCCTCAGCAAAGTTATAAGCTAATGTGAGGCTAATATCTGTTATTTTAAATTCTTAGTAATTTTACAATCAACTCTCTATGATTCTATGGTATTAGTTACATATTACGCGGAAATTCGTGAGCATTATCGAATTTAACATTTCCAACAAATTAAACTATGTATTTATCTAAGCTATTTATTAACGGATAGATTATTTTTTTTAATCTGTATTGAACAGACTACATTTATTTAATAATAAATTAATTTAACCACTATAGAAAGCCATTTCTTCATAGAAAATGTACATATTCAGCGTTGACAGAATTTTTGAAATCGATCGAGTTGTTCCTGATATAAATGCATTCAAACAAACAGAAATCGTGTCCATACGACACGTGGTCATTGATAAAAAAACTTACTTTTAGACCTTTTATAAAATACCTGAATATTTAAAATAAAAAGAAATTGTTTAAATTTTAACGATCGAGCAGTGTTGGCCACAGAGAAAAAAATATATACCAATTAGTGTTTTCTCCATTTCCATAAAAAATCATATAATTACTATTTTTTTATCTAAACGACAAATTTTCTATTAAACTTAGGTTTTAACTCAATTAAATAAAATAAAAACTCTAATTTTAAGCTCACCTTACTTTCTTATATATCACACAAATAACTTTATTTTCACCAATTCCACAATATTTCCTGTTACTGAGAAGAAAAATTATACACACTAATAAAAATAAAGACTAAAGATTCTCTAGAATCTAACTTGCATATAATATATAATACATCTAGTTTTTCTGAATTAATCCTTGAGTTTATTAACGTTTTTATAATAATTTAAATGCAAATAAATTAACCATTGTTTATCTTCTTAAAAAAATAATAGTATATCTTTTTAGAGCGTCAGCTTTAACAGAATCCACGATACACTCAAATAAAAATCTGATCTATATTAGCAACTATGTTTTCTGAAGCTTCTTTTGTAAGTAAATTACTTATTTCCTGACATTCACTTATAAATTACTTGTAATTACTTATATTGGCATGTACACGAGGCATGGGATCGAAAGCCTGCGTCTTCTTTATTAATTTTGTTATATAACTGATATGACTTTGTTATAAGAAGGATATATCGAAGTTTTCAAATATACATATATTATATGCAAATGAATTTATAGTTTCATTTCACAACAACAAAACTATAAAAATATCGTGTTAAACAAGAATTTTTGTTCGATTAACTAATTCCTTAATACTTTAACTACCTATACCTAATAGGAAAAACTCGAAATATATTTTCAATTTGATTTTTTCAAACTGTATATAAAAATTCATATGACGCAATAGCAACGAATTTCTTGTTTTTAAACATTTTAAATCGATTTTATTATATCTTTGAACAAACATATTAGTATTTATTATTATATTTTATTCTTTATTTATTTACCGATTGTTCATGATGAATTAAAAAACAATAAAAATTGTAATACCATCCAACATTATTCATACCGTATCCAGTAGATGACACTTTATACTCGAATTATTTTATTAAGCTACTAGCTTTCCGCCCGCGGCTTCGCCCGCGTTTTCAAAGAAAAACCCGTTCCCGTAGGATTTCCGAGATAAAACCTATCCTATGTCCTTTCTCGAGTATCAATATATCTCTATACCAAATTTCATGCAAATTGGTTCAGTAGTTAAGGCGTGATTGAGTAACAGACAGACAGACAGAGTTATTTTCGCATTTATAATATTAGTATGGATTGCATAGCTTCTATCGCGGGACTTGAGCGCGGGGACCGAATCCAGAAATTCCGTAACGAAAAAACCTCACGCTCCCCACTCCGAAGGGCGCGGAGGCGTGGCTTGAAGGCATAGCATGCAATAGCTTCCGCGGCAGTCCCTGAGTGCCACACGTCTTTTTTTTATTTAAAACTATGTAATATTCTTGATACTTTAGATGTCAGGATGTTAAAGATATCACCAAAATACAAGTAGTAGAGTGCCGTAAGGCATAAAAATGGTCAAACCTCGGAACCCAGGGCCAGTCAATGAATCTGTATATCAAGTATGAGACTGCATTATTAAAACCTCAAATAAAAAAGTTAAAAAAAAAATTGACCGATCTCGATTTACAACAATTTTTAACAACAATTTACTGAAAAATGAGAGGCGGAAGGGGGAAAAAGTGTTTATAGTGAAAAATTTAATTTTATTTGTAAGTAATAAATTATATGTGCAGAGTAACTTCAATGTTAATTTATTAGATTATCGTAAAAGTAAGTTACAAAAAAAAATTATCATTAACTATACACATTGTTACATCATTGTACATTATTGTCGTCGTCGTCGATCTCGTTGATATAGATTGTAGGTGAAGGATTAGTGCAGCTGTCACCATTGCCTTCTAAGCAAGCTGCAGTGCAGTTTAATCCACTTTTCCTGCACCCACAAGATGCTCCACATCCTGTTTTGCACGAGCAAAAAATAATCTATAATATAAAAATGAATCCCAAAATGTGTTGGTAAGCGCATAACTTGAGAACGGCTGAACCGATATCGATAATTCTTTATTTATTATATTCCTTGAAGTAACAGGATGGTTCTTATGTAGAGAAAACGTAAATATGTACCACGGGCGAAGCCGGGGCGGACCGCTAGTTTTTAATAAAGATACTGGAGCTGGTCGTTGCGTCATTGTTTGCGGTGTAAATAAGATGAATTTTTTTCTCCCTCTGAGTCTGTTTTAGCGTTGTTTTTAAACACATGTAACAATCCGCGTGATATTTAGCTCCCTGAGCTACTAAATCTAACACGCCTACAATTCTTTTATGAATATTGCGACAATATTCACTTTTGTCTTCACATATCAAACTTACAATACTTTTCTTGAAATCAGTACCTACTAGTGACGTAGCTGATTTGTTGTCTTGACGACTTGGACTTCCTTCTTTCCTTCATTTCATCCGCTTCTTTTTCACAAATGAAGCACCTAGTTTTCCAATCAAAATCAATTGAAGTAGCTGTTCAAAGCTTTTTTTTAGGTGGAGAGCATGCAGATGTGGTGTTCTTTTTTTTAAATAAGAATTAATGCATCCTTTATTAATATATTTTTGTCTGCATACCGAATGCACGTAGACAAAGTCGCGAGTATTAATATACTGAGAAAGTCCATCCCCTCTTTCCGCAGATGCAGCTTTTAATGATGATATGCCTCTAGTGACTTTTATAATATCTCCTAGTTCAGAGCTTAATTCAGAACTAGATCCGATTTAATCACAAATGAGGCAATCATTGCTTGTATCTACTATCATTACTGGATGGTTCACCCATTGCGACACGTGGCTGCAACAACAAATATTAGTATCTAATATTAATAACTAACTTTTACATAATTAATGATTTATATTATTAAATTCTACTATTATATTCTAACTTTTAACATCGATTTATTACAAAATATTCATAACTGTTTTCAAAAGCATGTAATATAAATGAAAAACAAATAACTACTTACAAGTTATGCCACTATTTTCAAAGTTATTTTAAATCTCAGTAATGTTCAGTAATTAACTTTTATCACACTCACTGCACAATAATATAAAAATTAATTTTTAATAAACAAAAATCTGAAATAAATATTTTTCGGAACGAAAACAACAGCTCCTGTGAGAGCCCGCCATGAACAATACCGACCAGCTGCTGTTATCCCCTCTATTCTCCAACCCACCTTCATCGGTATATCTGCAGTCCCTAAAGATCCAAGATCAAGTTTTCAAGTTTGTAATAGTTGTTCTTTTTAAAATATGACTTTTGACTAATATAAATCAATGAAAACTCCAAAAAATTAATAATTGTTTATAATAATTATTAAAAAAATGAGAGCGCGAAAAAAATTTTTTTTAACATTTTTCTATATACTATTAAAAACATATTTTCAAGGTTTATATTAAGATTCATTGACTGGCCCTGGATTCCGAGGTATAAACCTTACGGCGCTCCACTAAAGCCTTTTATTCATACATTTATTTCAGTACAAAGAATTAAATTAATTTAATTACGCGCTTTAAGTTTGAGACTGTTGCCTAAACTGTAATATCTATAGGCTATAGGTATAAATAAAACTCAAGGGTGATTGACTGACTGACTGACATATCTATCAACGCACAGTCTAAATCACTGGACGGATCGGGCTGAAATTCGGCTTGCAGGTAGATGATAGGACGTAGGCATCCGCTAAGGATTTTGATCAGTTCTATCCCCAAGGGGATAAAATAGGGTATGATTGAATTTGTATCATGAAAATATATCTTTTCCACGCTGGCGAAGCTGTGGGTAACAGCTAGTTGTAATACATAAAATAAAGAGATTCAGAAGTGATTCCTTCCTTTCCTTATTTCACTTTGTGCCGATTATTTACATTTAAATATTTACTAATCTAGTTTTTTTTCTTCTCAAATATTAATTATTAAAAGTACCTAACTTTTAATCTACCCAACATACGATTAAATTGTAGGTATGGCCTTTTATTTGTTACCTGTGTGCCTCTTGCTAATGTCTGATATATTTAGTCTACAGTTGTCTGAAAATTTCACAAACCGAGCTACTCAAAGTTATTTAGTTTCCACTTTCCCCCAGTTTTAGTATGATTTAATTAAAAACAATAATCAAGTTAATCAACCTATAGTATTTATTGAAATGCGAAACTCTGTCTGTCTGTCTGTTACTCAATCACGCCTAAACTACTGAACCAATTTGCATTAAATTTGGTATGGAGATATTTTGATACCCGAGAAAGGACATAGGCTACCTTTTATTGCGAAATATGTACCACTGGCGAAGCCGGGGCGGACCACTAGTTACATATAAAGCTGTAGAGTTGTTTGCTTGAACGCACTAATCTCAGGAACAACGGTTACTTGAATTTAAGAATATTTCTGTGTTAGATAGACCATTTATCGAGGAAGGCTATAACATAAGCTATAGATAATAGGTATAATATCATCTCGCTAAGAATAATAGGCGCAGAGAAATGCGGGTAAAACCGTGGGGCACAGCTAATTGGTTATAACCCTTGAACATTTACTATACCAATGTAGCATTTATAATTAAAATGCATCCACATAGTTCCACTAAAAATAGCCTGACACAACCAAGTATTCCATAACTGTATATTGCAAATTTCTAGCTAAAAACCAAACACACGTGGTACAAACTTCGCAATACCTTTGCTGCACATTGTTGAAGCGTGAGGTTGTCGATGCAGTTCGAAGTTTTCCGAAGGTATGTAATTTTATGTAGGTTTATTACACGTGTAGGCGATCGTAATTATTAAAGATGATACAGATTGTTCATTGTAAACATGGTACCTATGAGTTACCTAATTTTTTCATCAAATGAATTTTGTATTGTTTCATTGAATGAATTACCTGCTATGTATCTATATATACAAATCTCGTGTCACAATGTTTGTCCTCAATGGACTCCTAAACCACTTAACCGATTATAATAAAATTCACACACCATGTGCAGTTCGATACAACTTGAGAGATAGGATAGTTTAAACATGTAGGTACCACGGGCGAAGCCGGGGCGGACCGCTAGTATTATATTAAGATTATATTCTACATAGAATGAATTGCATTTTCGATTTATCTTCGAGCATTAAGTTCGAGCACTTTATTATACAGTAAAAGTTCCTTATTCGCGGGTAATAGGTTCCGTAAATGT
>CAJQZN010031327.1:12742-27653 GCA_907164685.1 Colias eurytheme | reverse complement strand
AAATAGTTTTCGAGTTATAAGGGGGTGAAAAGTGGCTCGAAATGGTTATATACACACGGCCGCTGCTCGCCAGTTCTCTTCGCTTGAACTTGGCTTGACACGCTGCCGCGTGTCTAGATTTATAGCTTCGTGTCTAGAATAGATATATTCGAAACGAATGTACTATCCTCGTATTTCTATAAAAGAAGGCATTGTTTTATTACTTTTTACATAGCTTTATTTTGTCTTTTTCATTGGCATAATTATTATTCCTGCTATGCATACTTAAATGTATAGATATTATCTAAATAGTTAATTAAATAAAATAGTCATCTTTCAAATTTAGTGTAAGCTTTCTTTGCTGAGAAGCAAGAACCTTTATTATTTTCCGATTTTTAATATCAAAGTCAAATTATGGGTCAAATGAAAACAATATTCGACGTCAGTAACTTCAGGGACTTTTCCCATCGCGTGTATAGCGGTTATTTTTTCATGGAAGCAGTAAAATTTCCATAAAGCGTGACTGGTTTTACACTTCTTATTATAAAGTGTTTTTACGTTATTGTTTCCGAGATAAATGAATTTGATGTTAAGATAAAATTCATTGTTTTATTTAGTTTAACATTGGTCTAAAAATATTTCACTTTGTTAGTATTTATTTGCATATCTACATTATATTCAGCTTTCGGCCCGCGTCTTTGTTTCGTAAGATAAGACAAATGATGTTCTGCATGTACAATCCTTGTTGGACCAACACAAAGCGTATTGCTTTACACTACGCTTTGTGTTGGCCCAACAATTTCTACAATGAAGTACAACACACTTCCCATAAATGGTTTATAAACCGTTTGAGCCGATGGTTGGATGGATACGCTGGACAAATCAATTAAGCTCTCTTTGAGTCTGACACTATTTTCGTTTAAACTTTGTCCATGTACACACGACATGTTTTAACTAGAAATGCAATTGGGATAAAAAGAGTAGATTTTACAAATACAGACAGTTACACATCACTTTAATTTTTGAAAGTGGTTGTGACTTGTGACGTTGATAAAGAATTTATATTAAAAGGGATTTGATGTTATCTACGTTAAGTTAACTATGCAAAATATTACAGTACAATTCCGAATATTTTTTATGTGTCCGATAAATAATTTAACCAGAATTGTTGGTGAGAGCTATAAAGCTCTTATTAAAACAAAAATTACCATATCCAATGCGATCGAGGTCATTAAATGACCAAATAAATTTTATTCTTCGTTTTCACTGGTGTTCATAAGCGGGGCTTGTGTTATCACTAACAATGAGATTTTGAAACATTTTGTGCATCTTATAGATTCCCTTACACTTTATACACGGATTAATTTTTTTTGTCCTACTGGTTTTTACGAAACGTGATATTTTCGTAGCTCCAAAAAAACTTATCGATTTTCTTAAAACTCCCTGTCAGTGTCGCGATTAGCATACAGTAAAGTTAGCTGGGAATATTTATCATTGATTAATGAGTATAGTTAAATGTTTCGTCCTTAAAAAATAACCTCACATTTTTCATCTTCTAAATTTGTAATAACATTAAACATATAGTAGAGATGTATGAAGAACATTGATTACATTTCTTAACATTATCTACAATTTAATAAGCCTCCATAGTATCTACTTACCAGACTAAATTACATTTTCTCAGAAATATGTACAAACAAATTGGATAAAATGTTTTTGTTCAGAACATAACAATCTTACGTCACGTAAATGTATGCTATTTCAGCGGAAAATAAACGCACTGTAGAGACTATCATAATAAATATAGTATGCTTATACATGGTGTTCAAAAGCAACGTAAAATATATTGAAACAATAAATATGTCAAGTCTTTATGAATTTTAACACTTTCTCGAACTTTTTGTTACGTTTAGGTACGCGGTTTACATAATGTATAATTGCTACATTGTTTTTTGTAAACATTAACTTAAAATATTACATTAACAAGTATCGGCGCAAAATTAAAATTGTGATTTCTTATTTTAAATCCATATATTCAATCACGTGCAAATTGTCTTTTTATTTGACAACTAACTTTAGCGAACTCATTTAAAACAACACTTGGTTAATTCAGCCTTAGTCCTTCGAAATGGTTTTCAAGTGTTTTGATCCCAAACTAGTTTGATCACGTTTTCATTAACGTCACAGTCGAGCCCACCCTGTATAAGTGGATATAGGAGTTCCCGTAACGGGAAGGTCGGCAAAGATCCTAAAACAAACAGGGGTTTGTTATTTATTCATTCAGTATCGATCCAAATACACCCACTTTGTGTGACGATATTTTTTTAGATTACATTCTTGTACTTGCTGTAGCAATTAAGTCTGTATAATTAGAAAGGGATTACATACAAGAGGATATTAATATGGATTATAGATTTCTATTAAACATTTTCAGCTATTAACTGTTATTACTGTTTTTAGTAATGCGTAGCTTGTGCGTAGCATAATACGAGTAGTGTAGAGTAGAGTATAGAATACGTTTTTATCTTCATCACATTATAGTGCGTGTGTGTATGGCATTATGTGACTCAATTATTTATATTTTTCACTTTTTGAAAAATTGATAGGACCAGATTGCACCAGAACGAAATTTTTAATGATTTTTATTTTTTATTTTTAGTCTATCTACTTATATGTACCTAATTAAAAAAAATCGTAGTTCAAGTTCATTTATGTAAACGTAACACGTTTCTATTCATATGTAGGAAAATTTGTGATTAATATTTTTTCTTTTATCGGAAAAGAAACAACCCGAAATACATAATATGCAAAAGTATAGAGAAACGAGAATATTAACTTGCCTAACCTCATAGGGACTTCGTAACTATTTCTGTAGTATATAGGTAGGTATCTACATAATATAATAAGTTTCTGCCAAGAATAGATTGCCTCACCTTGATTAAAGGGAAGTTGAGATATTATCAGCTTTGCTTTGATGACCAATATACATATAGACTGATTGGAAATTTCATCTTCATATCTAAATTAAAGTTCTGGTATAGTGTAATATGTGTTCAAGAACTGGGGTCTTGGGAGTCGAATAAAACAAATCTAATTGGTTCAATTGAACTCAAGATAATCACAAATAATTTGGAAAATCCAAAAGTGCACGCCTCATAATTTTTTTTAATAAATATTTATTAATTATTATTTTTGTTTATTTAATAACAATTAAACCACATCGAATCAGACCCTGAAAAATGAAAGGGTTCTATTCCTGAGCATACTCAAGCGTAAGAGAAAAAAAAAGACTCGATGAGTAAAGTATTTAGGTCACTATCGTGTTAACAAGAAAAAGGATCCGCACATACAGACACACGGACGTCCAAGACAGAACTTTTTTAAACTGTTTTTTAACTAGTTTAAATAACAAAAATGACATCAAAAATATCATGAACGTTAAAAATAGTGTTTTTTCTTAATATGTGTGTGTATGTATTATCTTACAAGTGCAATGTATGATACATAAAGACATTTTAAGTTTGAAAAATCAGATGTTTTGCGCGAAGTGACAGTAGTACCCACCTCAACGCTTCGCTTATGAGGCGTGCAATAAACAAATACTTCATAGTAGATGTTACTTGCGGTGTTTGTGTTATTTTACTATGCATAGTTAGTAACATATATTCCTAGGGTGTATGATTATAGGTACCTTGTGGTACCTATAAAGATTACGATAAATTAGAAAATAATAATTTATCGTGATAAATTTTAAACGTAGGTATAAGTAATTATTGTGCGTTTAGAAATTAAATAATATTGTGTTTCGAAACGATATTATAACACATACCAACATATGATAAAGGAATCTAAATTTTATCGAAATAAGAATCACAAAAATCTTATAACAATTTCATAAAATGACGGAGAGGAAACGTGCCTTTGATAGTAAAAAGTTCAAAGGATATTTTGGCCAGTAAAGAGACTTGAATATTTAATCAAAATATTTCAAACGGCTAACCCTCTTTGGCTCCTGCTAGTTAATATTTAATGATCAGTAATTAATAATTCCCAGCCTTCTCTATAAACTAACAAAATTAAGAATTCAAAAGAAAAGGCCGAATTTTCCATTACATCTGCTATAAAATTGCGTAAGTCATTTGCAATATATCAAATGTTCTAAAGAACCCATTCCAATGTAGGTAATATTATCTTCTTATATATAAAAATGAATCGCAAAATGTGTTGGTAAGCGCATAACTCGAGAACGGCTGAACCGATTTCGATAATTCTTTTTTTATTATATTCCTTGAAGTACGAGGATGGTTCTTATGTAGAGAAAACGTAAATATTATGTACCACGGGCGAAGCCGGGGCGGACCGCTAGTCCCTAATAAATATTTATCAATCGCAACAAACTTTAACAATTAAAACGTGTGCCCTCTAAACCAAATTAAACTCCGTAATGTAGGTAATACTAGATGATAAGTGAGTTTAGTTTAAAGGTCTCTGAATGACTTTGCCTTGGCATTCAAACTTTAACGTCGAAAACAAAGGTTGAAATCTGATTTATGGAAACTGTTCAAATAATAATTGTATTGTACAACGCGAACGTGTGAAAATTTAACTTTTGTTCTGTAAATTATGTCATATTTTTTCATTTAATCAATAAATTCAATCGTATTTCTTGGAATTGTCAGGGCAACAAGGTAGACAAGCATATTAAAATAAACGAACCAAAAACTTCAACCTGGTAGAGCCGAGGCGCATGCTTAGTAGGAAACAATTATTCTAAATTGTTATTGTCTGTTGTAAGCTCCGTTGTTATATTATTTGAAACGAAAGGCTGTTTTATAAATAGCCGTCATAAAGATGCCCTAAACCCGATCCCCTAATTACGTAGCAGGGAAGAGGTCTTTCATCTTTTATCAATATTACGTCGGCTAGGTTAATAACTGTAGTACCTATTGTACATGACTTCATTATATTGGACTACCTTATTAGGTTATTTTCTTAAATTAATTTCGTGGTGAAGCTTACGGTCAAATTTGCGATTTTTTTAATACAAAAGCATGTAATATTTGATGCAAAATGCATGGTTCTCTGCAAATCTGCACAGACTACACACATTAAAAATTCTTAGTGTTCCAAACAAAACATAATTCGTAGCACGTAATAAGTAAAAACGATACTCTATTTTAAGCAGCCGTCTAAAAATGGACACAATACCTTATACAGATAAATTTTCCAACTTACTTACATGATAGAAATATCAGTGTGAAAGCTTCGTGATTGATTGTGATCCGTGTATCGGGGACATGTTACATGTGTTTTACAAAACGGAGGTTTGAAGAGATAATACCTTTGTAACATTTCTGTGTTTATTTTCAAAATAATATTAAAAGAATATCGTATTTTAATGTTACAGTACAATACAAAAAACAAGTAAGGTATTTTTTTAGATATTAGGATACATTCACAATGCCCGTAATCTGACAGTCAAAACTTAAGAACCGAATTTCTCTACGTAGACATAAGGAGTAAAAATTGAGATGTTCTAAAGTTCTTACAAAAATACTAAAACAATTTTTCTACGTATAAAATCAAATAAAATATTAAGTAAATACGTGGGATAATGCAATACACGTGTAAATATGAATAAATCCCGTCTCAACAGGATTACTATTCGAACCACACTTTGTTATGTCAAAGCTTTAGCTTTCTTTCGTGGATATTTTATTTTATAAGGAAAGCTGTGAAATCTGTTTTCATATCATTTCATTTTTGTGATATCTCTATTAAAATGTTTCGTTGTAATATTTGGAAATTAAAAATTATATAAACGCACAAATATCTATGGATTCCACTTATTCTAACTCACTCACTTACCGCTTACGCTTATCTTGAAAATATGTTTAAGCAAAAAACATTTTGCTCTTTTTGAATTCTATTGCTTCTATTTTGTTTTATAATTTTGTTCAGTTCTTTATTTCCAATCCGACGTTGATGATGAATTATTGATTGATTACCTATAAATTTTATAGAAAATGAATCTAGAAGTGTACTAAAATATAATTATTGACTTTTTACATTTTATTTATGACTTTAGCCTACCTCTGACCTTTCTCTCTACCAATAATATTTAGTTTACGTGATGTGACATAAGGAGACCTCTTTAAGCTGCTACACGTTCTTGTTAAAATGTATGAGATTGACCAAAAAAATGTCTTCGTATAAGAAGTTATTAACTTGTTGCGAAGTTTAGAAAATTAAAACATTTATAAAACTAAAATAAGTTTTTTATGACGAAACAATTTGAAGAGGAAATTCTAATATTTCATCCAAAATAAAGTTGTTCCATATCTGAGTCGACATTGAATTACCTACCTACTAAAAATAAAAATATAAGACGAATCACAAATCATATTTCCACATCTACTAGGAAAGCATAAATCGAAATTAGTAAAGCTCCTGAGCAATGATTACTTTAATCAAAGTTAATCAACTGCAACGTCTACATAAAGTAGCGTCTGGCCATCGAATGTTCTAGTTCGTATACCTACATCCAATTATTGTTTAGTATTCACCTGCCAGTTTCATAAGCAAACTATAATTGGTGCCCCTGACATGAATGGGGCTGATACGACTGTTATACGAGGGATAATGTTCAAGTTCGAATGTGTGCAGTTTAAATATTGTGAATTTGTCACCACAAACTACAAAGAATAAACTTCTATAACGTGGATAACCACTATTTATAAAATTAGTTTGATAATTTGCTCTTTGAAAGTTTATTATTCAAGTTTTTTTAAATAGTGACATTTTATTTCATGCATTTTAGCAAGGGAAAAATAAGAGAGCCGTGTTCAATGAATGTAAAACATTTCCTTTTTTTCAAGTGAAATGTGACATGTTTAAAAACAAAAGCGCTGAAATTCAGATCAAATTTCGTGGCACAATATCAAAACCAGTCCATTTACTTTCGCAACGTAGTTGAAAAATTCGTGAATAATGCTATTTTACAGCAGTAAAGCATTCCAGAGCATTAAATTTGCGCTCGTTTCAACGCATTGCTTCAATGCCTATAATATTTGTGAACACTTGTAGTGTTGATGTTATTGCAATATGTATTATGTTATACACTCACACTCACAAAAAGAATCGCACACCCAGTACATTCTATGTTCAGCCTCAATTATTTTATTTTAATATTATAATTGTATGTTATCATTTACTTTTTAATAAATAGAGTTTATGGTAAATAAATACCGCAATTTAATGTTTCCTTTTATCGCCTTACAAATAGTTATTTTATTAAAAAAAGCAAAAAGATAATCGTCTACAAAGAGTAAAAGCAATACCTACGTAAAAAATTAAAAGATCAAAAAGATGAAGTTTAAAGATGAAGCCCAAAACACCCAAAACATATAAACTTATGAGAAGAAATGTTTTCATCGAAGTAGACTATTACCATTTTTTCCACAACTTATATGGATATTGGATATATTGTCTTAAACATAAGCTGCATTGCTAATAAAGTACAATTAAAAAAGCGGAGCATTAAAGTTGTTTGTCAAAGAACAAACAAGAATTAATTAATTAGAAATAGAAAACCTTCAATGAAGTGAGACGAGTTATCTTCAAAGCTTCCTCACAAAGAAACACGACATAAAAACCACTTCTGTGATAACGTTGATAAGAACATAAGTACTGAGCCAGCTTATTAAACTTGGCTATGAATTTTGTTTGTAATCCGATGTGCTATTGCTAACTTCTCACGGTTGGAAAATGCACTCTTATTTTAGTAAAATGTTTTTAGAATTTTCCTAGAGGAAGTTTTAAATTTGAAAACTAACAAGGATTTAGATGCTTAACATGTAAACATGGTGAAATCATGATTTCATTATCCTATAAGATATTAGATAATAAAGTACCTAGCTATATAAAAATTACATGATAACAGATTTTATCGTAGAAGACTTCATCGTTTGTGTATGTAGTCATTTCCCTTATAATTAATTCATTAATTCTACATCTAATTCATGTAAATTGAAGTCGAATTCATACGTGTCGAATTACATGCTTTGTATATGGATAATATGGTAATGGCTTATGAATGTAGATGTCTCGGAAATACAGAATGATATTACACACCCTCACATGCATGCAATAGTTAAAGGTACATAATATTTTATTACGTACACAATTCCTGCCCTATAAATAGTATTTCCTTTTGTTAATTTTTATCAAGTAAGTAAAACTAAGGTCGTAGTTTATTTACAAATAATATGAGTTGATATACCTAGAAATTAGTATTTCTATAGGTATGAAATTCTTTTAGATTTCAGAATGTCGTCGTCATCGGACAGATGAAGGTCCTTATTACTGGGGTCCACTGTATTCCCAATTGACAAAAGGTCGGATAGATCATTTATCACCAACTCGAGTTTCTTTATATTTTTCTACCAACTTTGTATTTGTTACTTGTTTATTTTTACACACGTAAATTGATATTTATTTAGTAAGGCAATTCATATCTTTCAAATGCAATTACAAATCATAATATAGGTAGGCTAGCAATTTATCTGAAACTACCTAATCTCGGCCTTCTTTGTGCCCACTAATAATTATAATTTATTAAAATACATAATAATACATTTATATTATGTTATTCAGAATTACTAAAATATAAATAATTCACTCATCACAATTTCCATTTCGCAAACCACAAATTTGATTATTTGACGCGTCAATTCAAAATGGCGGGTAATTATCTAGAAGATTGATGTTCGAATTTCTCTCGCATAGAAGTTGTATCACTCACGGAATTGATTCAACAATTTAACTTCACTCACTTTTGCTTGTTTCTAGAGTTAATTCAATCAATAGTTAATTATTAGCTGTTGACTTTGCTGGCTTGGAAATGAAGTGTGCTTAAGTTTTGGAATTGCTTATTTCAATATTTAAACTAGTCTCGTTTTGGGAAATGGGTATTTGAATTTATATTTTGCGTTGATTTCAAACGATCTGTAATGTAAATGTTTGAAATAATATTATATATAAGGTGGGGATTAAATGTACCTAAACATTTTGTTATTATACAAGAGCAAATACACTTTTCATACAAAAGGAACTGTGCAACCTTTCCGTATGCCAGCATAATGCATACGAAAATAATAATAAAAAAATAGGTTCAGAGAAAAACTTAAAGTTCATTATAAAAAGTTTCTATAAGATTTCACTTAGATTCGATTGAAAGATAGGATTATTGAAACCGTTTGGCGTATTAGATACAGATGAATGGAGGAAAAAATGTTACTATTGTAATTGCTCAGTTAAAAAGGATAGATGTTTTAATAAAAATCTAATGTATAAATTTAAAATAATACATTAATTCATTTCCTCTCAATTTATGGGTTAACTAAAAATACGAATCTATCTCGTAATTTGCGCATTTAGTATTCCCGTTAAAGATTTAAAATTAATGTACTTACAATCCAATCACGTATATTTCCATCCACCATTGTATTTATTTACTTATAACTGTTTTCCAAGTTATCAATTAGTTATTACATTCACAAATTATATCAAACTCTAATGCGTACGTGCTTTTTATCTACCAGTGTGCTCAAATCCCGAACAACACTGCCGCTCAGCCGTTCCCAGCACAGATAATAAAATAAAAAAAAACATATTCGTTCAAAGAGGTTATATATTTAGTGTTGATATGATTATATTGCCCAAAGCGTGAGGGTAGATCGACAAACGCTAACACTATGAATTATTTTTTAATTATATAAATTTTACGTGCCTACGGTAGAAATAAATGTGTGCGTGTACTAGTGTACACACGTAAGAAGTGAAACTTCTTTATGACCTTATTTTTCAAAAAATAATTTACTATATGCAATTTTACAGAAATACGTCGAATCAAGATGGCGCGTAACGGAAAAATGTCACGCGTAACGATAAAATGTTACACAAAATTTTTATCCAACCCCGATAAAGAAGTTTCACTTCAAAAAATAGCTTACGTGACTCATGAATAGTGTACTTACAGCATTCTATTAGTGAAATAATTTTCATGATCATATCAATACTTTTGTAAATTAAAACCCTTAAAACATAGAAATTTAGAAACTTTACCAAATATAAAATTTAAAATAAAAAAAGATTGTAATTTGTAACGTTCAAAATTCTTATTCACCGTTGGATCTCGTAAATGTAAATGTTGTCTTAATAATTATAAAAGGTTAAAAAATATGAAATTCATGTTTAATTTTTGAAAGAATATAATATATCCGATTTATTTTCGTAACAAAAGCGATGTAAACATTCTAGCGAGACTGAAATTGCGTGTAATGTTTACGTGCCGAGCTTTAGGGCGCCTTACATGTAAATATACATGCTTTAGTACCAACGTATATGGGAAAATAGCTTTTATTGTAATTACCTTCTATGTAATTAACGATTCTGGTCATACTCGCTAATAAAATGAATAAATAAAATCGTCAATTTATTTTTATTTTCTAAGTTGACTGTTCCACGTTCGAAATTTAAATTCTTTCCGATTCGATAATTAATAATCTGTGGTTATTAAAACTACAAAAAATGGCGCAAAATGTTCACAGGGAAATGTGTTAAAAATATAATTCAACGTGATGGGATCAAAATGAAGAATGAATTGTTATTTATAGGTTTTATTCTAACCAAATAATATACTGACAAGGAAATGTAAGGTTCAAGGTACATAATGTTTTATTTCTTTTAGTATCTAACAATTTTCTTAAATGGATATAATTACCTACATAGTTATTTAAAGTTATGTGGTAAATTACGTCATACCAATTTCCCATTTCAATAATTTAAACTGCTACATTTAGAATTTTCTTTTTAATACATTATTATTGTTAATTTATATAGCCCAATGGACCGGCCGTGCTCACTATTTGATGTTAATTTTAATTAAAACAAAGTGATAAGTTCGTACATTTTGGAGTAACAAATTTAGCTCATGTCGTGCCACTTCTACATACTATTATAAAGACCGACTTAAAATTAATTATATGAATTGAATTGAATAAAAAGCTGTGTTGTGCAATTAACTATTATAGTTCTATCTCTATGTTCCTTATACTTATTCAATTATATTGTTGTTAAAAATAAATGTAAAATATTCGTCGTACATACCTAAATACATGACTTTTAAAAAAGCTTTTTGAAGTGAAACTTCTTTAGGCGCGTTGAGAGTAGAATTTCAACTCGCGTCATGGCAATTTCGTCACGTTATGGAGTAAGACGATTTTGGTCTCTTTGAATTTTGCCAAAGAAGTTTCATTTCTGACACGTGATCTCGACACACACGCCCTTTTTTATTCTTTATAAAATACGAGTTAATATTCACACAACAATTTAATCAATCATTTTTCACGCTAAATATTTTACATTCGTAGTATTCTGAATGTTAACAGCTCTTAGCGTATCTGTTCACTCAAATACCTTTGCCATTTTATGCTCGTACAATTTAAAAAACTTATTTTAACTCTCGAAAACATTTTAAATGCAGAGAGGATTTTTAGTTGTAAAATTTTTCAAATTTATTCCTTTCTGCTGAATATAACCATAACTTTAATTCTTCTTGAAATAGAATTAAAAGACGTTTTTCAGTGTAGAGGTCTCATAATACCTTTTTTCTATATAGTCAATAAATAGTATCTACAGAGTCAAAGCTTCATAGAACTGCGCAAATTGGTTCCTCTACTATAAGCAAATAACAAATGTGTGGTTTAAAGACTCAACATCACTACCTACATAGTATAAAACAAATTCGCTTTCTCTGCCCCTATGTCCCTACGTATGCGTAAACGTTTAAAAATATGCAACGGATTTTGATGCGGCTTTTTTTAATAGAAAGAGTGGTTCAAGGGGAAGGTTTTAGTATATAATTTATTAGGTTTTAGACAAAGCGGGCGATTCCGCTAGTGAAAAGCTAGTAGGTATGTTATTAGTTTATAATCTGAGACATAAATAAAATAAGCCTGACTTGTATAAACAATTTCCCAGGTGTTGTTAAAAATACAATACACATTTACTACGATTGGGATCATGCAATGTTAATTTATGTCAGGTAATACCGAAATGAACCTTTTGTGTGCAGTAATCCGGAAAATCTACAGCTTTTACAATGGCAAGCACTCTCGTGTCTGTTTAATGAGTTTCACTCGGGCTTTCGTTCGGAAATAAGAAAAATATGCTTTAAATTTGCACCAATCATAATTTGTGTTCAATAAAATGTCTTTTAAAACTTTATTGTATAATTTTAACGAGTTTTCTCGGTCGAGCGAATTAATTTGTAATACAATACCAATTTTGTTTTCATTATTTGCTATAACTGGTTTTCGCACATTTCATTTACGTTGAGGGCAAATCTAATATAACTTTCCTAAACTTTGGTTACGAGGTTTCTCTCAATACCATACGCTAGATTTATAGTCGTTTCGTACAGGAAGTACCGAAATACAATGAATAAATGATATCTTGTTTGGAACATCTGTTAAGAAACTTAAATGTGAGTTTAACGGTTCAATTTGTAGTTGTTATTGTATTTTTTAACAAACGATCAAGAAGGCTTTAATGTGTAAATAATAAAAAAAAGATGCTCTACTTACTACACACTTGCTAAACATTATAAAACGTTAATACACAACCTTAATCGCTACAAATAAGAGTAGAAGATATTACTTCTAGTAAATAAATGTAATACAACAAATTCATCCCATCGAACGAGGGCGGAAAACGTATTAAACCAATGTAAATAGAGACCTTGTAATTGTATTTTTCTGTTGTGTCAACATGTTCATTAAATTGGGCAAACAGTTTTCGGCTGTGTGTCGGTTAAATATTTATTTAGAAACCCTTCATATATTTTGTTCGTTTTGCTAAAGCGGGTTACTCACATACCTGCAGCAGGGGCAATATTGAAATTGCAATTTAATTGGCTTCTTAATTGTGATGTGTATGGGCAAGCAGGGGCAATTTATAGAACAGACGAAATTGCTCCAACCGCCGTGCAACCGATATTGCCCCTGCGGTAGGTAGGTGAGTGGCCGGCTTAATATTTCGTAGCAAGTTGATATTTATGATTGGAAATAAATTCGTCAATCAAAATTGCGTCGGAAGTAGGTCAATGTTATTTTCGTTATTGAATTCGTAATTGAATTAGCTGCTTTGTTAGAGCATTGGAATTGTTATCCAAATCACTTACTCGTTTATTAATTTTACTTGCGTATTAATAGCAGAATATGAATCGATTAGTGCTACAATGTAAAACCTAATTATAAAACTTGCGATTTAAAAGCTTTTCACAACACCTAAATTATCAATTTGTTTGGTATAGATTTTTTATCAAATCAATGATTACAGGTATATAACGTTGGTCTATGGGTTTGTTTTAAAATATACCTACCTACTTATAAGTTACATTCCAAAACATCAGCCTAGTAGAAATAAAAAGATTTACATCCAATTTCTTAAGTATTGTAGTAATATTTTAAAACTAAAAGTCTCCATATAATCTAACAGTGATTTATTGAAGCAATTCCTCCGTATAATACTAATGTACCGAGATAAGCATCTTGTTAGGTCATTACATTATTGTATAACTAGGCTTGGCAAGCTCCACACGCTCTATAGACGCTTTTATTTCTCCACATTATCTTAGTTACTGTTTCTACATATTCAGAAATCGTTGTTTAAAGTAGTTACAAAAATTTATAAAACTTACAAAGTAAGAAATATTTGGTAAACAGAAACAATATACATTAGAATCTCGATACGAAAAACTGAAGGACGTAGGAAAAATGGGAACTTGGAAATTATTAAACAATGAAAAACATTTAAAAAAACTACACATACCTACACGATACATGTATACTGAAAGTAATATACGAAAGAAAATGACCTTTACTACTTCATAAATTATTTATTTTTACAACTTTTACACTTGCTTCATATAATTTAAGACAATACTTTTACCTCTACGTCCCTTCCCTCTCCGTCCTTTCCTACAAAAACTCAACAATATTCATACAAGATTTTCCCTTTCCTATAAATTATTATCTCTTATTACATTCCTGCGAATCTGCGAATCTCATAATACGTATTCGTATCTCCCACAGCGGCCAAGACAACAGAGTCTCGGCGGAGTACTGCGGCGGGAGGGCAATTGGAAGTGCTTCCTCCTGACGCTGATGATTGCCGGCTGCCTCGCGTCCGTCGCCTGGTGCAATACTGCAGAAATCGATAGACAACTCATTGATCTTACTAAGTAAGTATATTTAAATCATTATACGTATGATGTGTATGTAGCCTACAGCCTTCCTCAATAAATGGGCTATCCAACACCGAAAGAATTTTCCAAATCGGACCAGTAGTTCAAACGAACAAACTCTTAAGCTTTATAATATTATATAGTATAGATCATAATATCTATTATGTTTGAATAATATATTTTTGTATTTCTCTTACTAAACTGTAACAAAAGATATTTCGTATTTCGTAATGGCACGTATAACTGTGCCTATAAATGTAAACACAATGTTTGCACAATGATGTATTATTTACTTAGGTATTGATATAAAAAAAGATCAATACCTACTTAATTTTATTCAACAGAATAGATTTCACTTACTAAAAAACTTCTCAAATATCAGATTAATTTTAGTCTGTTTTGAAATTGATTCCAAAGAGATATATTTTTTGACACAATATTAACAAACACTAAATCCCACAGGTATCCAATAAAGCAGACAGTTCGCGAATCACCCTGCGACGTGGGTTACGCATACATCCCCATAGCGTTCGTGCTCCTCCTCTATTTAGTATACTTGGTAGAATGTTACCACAGTACCGCTAGAATACAGTTAGCGAGACGCGTGGATGTAGCTGCAGTGTC
>CAJQZN010031327.1:0-12732 GCA_907164685.1 Colias eurytheme | reverse complement strand
TTAGCATTCTACCAAGTGGTAGCCCACAGCACCGCTAGAATACAGTTTGCGAGACGTGTGGATGTGGCTGCAGTATCTGCTAGAGTACACTCTATGAGGACAGCCACTCCGAGGGTCTGGTAAGTTTGGCCTATCTTAATTTACCTATTCTATATCACAGAAGTTTATATTATGCTATCAATAATACCTTCATTGAAATCATAGCGATGTCAAGCAATCAATTCACGGACATTCTCTCGCAGCCCGCTCTAAAACCCGCAATAATTTGATTTGAACAAACGAATTAATCTTACAATCTCGACCAGTCGCGATAGAACAATTCAAATAAGTATTTGACCCTTGCATTCAAGCGGTTCAACTACGAAGTTGTTGAATTCGTGTCTAGTTATAAACTTTGGCACCATTCCAAGCCATACTTCAACTGTTTCGCCTTAACCTTTCAAATGAATGAAAATTTACTGAAATTCCTTCGCCTTTGCTGGGGAATATTAGCTGCGATAAGCATTCAAATTTACATAAGCTCTATGTTTACAAAATTGCGTCGGACGCTTACTTATTCCATAAGTTATTAACATAATTTATTTGAATAACTACTGTAGATGGAGATGTAAATTAGTTAATCTAAACAAAGCTATGAATTGAAAATAGTTGATTTAAAAACCAATATTTATTCAAACTTCAATTCAGAATAAAACTTTCGCAACTATTCTGGGAAATTGAACGTCAGTGTAAAGTTATAAACCATAAAATAAGCTGCGCGTGGGAATTCCATGGCATTTCGGAATGTTGGTACAAAACGTATTTCATATGAGTTTAATAACAAATACTAGGAAAATCTTATGTATCCATTTAGTTACAAAATAAGATACCAGCAAAATTCCGCAGCCTACAAGTTAATGCGGAGCGAAACAATAGCGTTTGCTTTATTAGTTTAAAACTCGGAGTCGCAGTTCGCTGAACCATTAAATTAGCCAGCCTTTTACGTGTAGGGTGCTTGACTACGGCTAATGAAACTACCTAGTTGGGCCTGGACAAGCACGCCTCTTAAGTTTTGCCCTTTCAGGAAACATTTAATTGAACGAAATGAAATAAAAATCGGAAAATTGCCAGCGTTTTGCACTCGTAACTTTTTAGTTCTTGCCGCTAAATTGATTTCGCTCGTAAAAATAAATTAAGCAAGGTATTGCAAGTTAATATTTTGCTGTTAAAATAAACCTATTCCTATTTTTTTACTTAAATTAAAAATGCTTTAAAATAAAGCGTGCGTTTAAACGCACTGAATATACACGTGGGGAACAATTGAATGAAAAGACTGAATACTAGAATACTAGTAAAGATATATTCAAAGGTTGTTTTAAATTAAAAATGAATTTAATAAAAGCGGCGTCGTGTTGAGCAGAAGCAAATTATTATAAAGCTCATATTTAATGTAAGCGGATTTAATTTCAGAGGCACTACTTTGTACTTTGAATTGTTTGAACCTCTGCTAAATTACAACAATTTATTGTGGTACTTATATTAAAAGCAAATATCTATTTATGAAAACAACTCTATTCCGCCTTCATAATAGAAGATTGTATGAATAAAATTGCAAATCAAATATCCACTGTAACATCTGTTACAGTTGCGTTCTTATCATAATCCTATATTGCAGAAATGGTGTTAATCACCATGTTGTAATTATTATATCATATTTTATTGCTCAATGCCTGATTTTTTCTAATATGAAAGTTTATAATCTACTCTCAATTGAACTATTTCTTAAAACCAGAATATTTATCATGATCATTATCACTAAAATTTAATTTTTAATTTATTTCAAAACTATATTTACTCGTAACATAAACATTGTCTTTAACAGGTGGAAAGCAATTTGTTACCACTACGTGCGACGGAAGAGACAAGTCACTAGATATAGGAACGGCGATGCGTATACCACAACACAGGTAAGATATTTTATACCTACTTAATATAGATTAAATATGAAATATTACTCTGTTATCTGCAATATATGTGCAATAGAAAACTTGATAAATTATAGAAATGTAAAATATTAGAATATCGTTACAATGTACGACAATGTACGACAAAGGAATTCTTTTTTGGAAGTCAGAAATAATGACGTAGGTATATTTTTTACAAAAGAAATAGACAAAATATTCATATCCTAATTTTATTTACCTAGAGTTAAAATACTAATCTCGTCCATCAATAATTTAAAAAATTACCTGATTTCTCTGTATTTTCATACATCAAATAGAGTCAAATACACCCAAACTCAATTGTATGGAGTATTGCCGAAGTACAAGCGTTAGTTACTTCCAACCCCTTTTGAAATGCTAATCTTTCACCCCACATCGGGTTCGGAATACCTTACGGAGAAAAGAATTTGATCCTCATTTTTGTACGGTTACGGGGAAATTTCGTTAGTCATGCTTAGCTACACTATTACATTTTTTATTTTTTATTTATTTATTTATCAATAACAAATACATTTTACATAATTGAACATGCCAAAAACCACAAAGATTTGTCCGGCATGCAAAGCAATCTATCCACGACATAAACAGCTTTACTTGCACAAGTGTCGTAAAAAATAGAAATAAATTTCGCTATTAATATGATAATTTTAAAAATACAAGCATCATTCAAATACAAACGCAAAAATCAAGAATAATGAACTGGTATAATTGAGGTAACGAATAAAAAGTACGATCACGTAACAGAAAGGGTTAGAAAAACGAAAAATATGGTAGCTTTACGCGATAAAAATATAAATGAAAAGATAAATGGTTCCGTATTCCAGATGATTTGAACACAATAATGTTTTTAGGATACAACGAAAACTGGAACGTGTGAACCGTTATTTGAATAAACGGGTAAATGCCACTAACAATGTTATTGAAATATGTTTCCCAATTTAGTTTCGAAGCAAAGTGTGAAATATGGTGTGAACTATGAATATATTATTAATTAATGTATATAACTAGCGTATTGAAAACTGTACCTTCTTGTGAAATTGGAATTGAAAAGTTTCTTGATAATGCTCTTCTTGTCTCATAATACACGATGAAAAAGTTTTTATAACTTTTCTAAAATGAATTGTGTATTTCGTAGCAACGTAGACTTCTGTGGTATTTGGTACGTACCACTTAAGTGCAAAATGGTGATTTTTGGGTATGAGCGTTTGAAAGTTTTCACGGTTGCTACCCTGTTGCTACAGATCGGAATAAACACTTGAGTAAAACAAATTTATGATATTTAAATGTCTATTATGTTCAAGTTTTGAACACTTACAAAAAAAATAAAAAAAATGTTCTAGTTCAAGAGTAATTGTTACTTAACATGTTTGTACCAAAAGAAAAAAATGTGAAAATGATGTGAAAATGTCTAAAACGTGTGTACTTAAGTGGATTAGAGCATATTTATTTGTACTCTTAATTAGTATTTATTCCTATTTTTACCATAATGGAAAGGATTTTTCTTTTTTTTTTCGACGGAGACATAAACAGACATTAAAAAACAAATATTATGGGGAAACGTCTTCCATACAAATAGATTTAACCATATATAAAAACAAAAACGAATAGGAGTGTGATTTGCCACAAATAAGTACTCATAAAAAAGCCAGGAAATATTGTGATTTTCGTGCAATATGCAATTCTCTGATACTCTCTCTACAAAGTAAAATCCTAAAAGTAGTGTGTGTGTATGTGTGTGGTTCAGAAGTCACGGTAGTTCGCTTGCCTGCCGTGCTAGATGCTGCGGGATCGATCCCATCAACCGACATGTACCAATGTGTCTTTTTCGGATGCATAAGTAAATTCTCTAATAACCAGAGATACATCTTCTATAACAAGAAAACATCATCATTTCTAATAACAGGAAAACATCGTGATGGCAACCGAGATTTTGGTCTGAAATCACCAACCAGCAGTGAGCAAGCGTGGTGATTACTGCTCATGTCTTCTCCTTGTGAGAAGATGTCTTTACCCTGCAAATAGTTACGAGCTGGATCCAGTCAAATAAAATTTGTTTGTAAAACGTACCACTACAACATTCATTCATAGTCGTCATCACTGTCCTGAAAGTCATAAGATTGTTTCTAGTCGGACCATGAGACAATGATTTGAAATAATCATCATAAATTGGATCACTTATTGGCAGGAGATCTAAGATATCTTTGAATTTCAGAGCATCGATATTGATAGGCTCATTAGAGGCCAATGGCAAAGCCACTTCGGAGAATTCTATCTTTTCTCAGTTCTCTTAAACCAGAAATACAGAAACTCTTCATTATCACTCAAAGAGTATTTAAAATCTACGTCATTAGACTTTTCATACATCAACCAGAAAATACAGTTCTAACCAAATGTAGTTTTGTCTGTTGCAGTATTTCTTTTGATAAAATGAGTAGGTAGTCAATAGTTTCGAAAATGGAAAGAAGTCAGATTCATTAATTAATTTTACATCATGGCGATTGCTGGTCATTTTCATTTATCTCGGGGAACGGAGATGGTGCTGTTTCTTTTTGAATGAATCTTTCAATATCTGCTTAACAGGCAAGATATTATACCGTTTTTGACCTGGAAAACACTGAATATAAAATAAGCTACTCTACTTCTTCTGCCAAACGGTTAATAAAATGCCATAAGCATGATGCGATTTTATCCGCACCTCTTTGAGCTATTCCTTCATACATAACATAATGGAATGTTCGTTTAGTAGTAACTTTGCGGATTTTTAAATTGAAAGTCCAAAGTTTTTTTCTTTTATAAAAGGCTACAGATGCAGTTAAATTTGGAATCTGTAAACAAACAGCTTTTATCTTTTAGTTTCATAGTGAAATGTTGCCTTATGCTCCGATTTTTCTAAATCTATTCTAATCTGACATGAAAGAATGAATTTGAAGAGACAAAGAATCAAACCTTGTGCGTGTAGGTATCGTTATTTGGCTTTTTAAACGTTTACCAATCTAACCAAATCGATTTAAAGATTGGTAAACGTTTCTGAACACACTAAGTCTAAGAGTTCTTGCATCACATGCATGTTTCTTTATAGATAATAGGCTTGAGACCTAATGTCTGAAGATTTAAATTATGTGCCAAATAGCGTTATATTTAAGTAAGGGAGAACTCAGAGAAGACCTGTTAAGTTCACAAATAATTTTATTTGATTTGGTACAAATAAGTTAAGTGATGATAATAATTATTCAAGTTTGGTCTAATTATGTTAAGTGCTCTTACGTTGTAAATGGCCGTTCGTTGATTGAGTATTCGTTTTACAAGTCTATGTTAAGTTATATTAATATATTTGTATCAAATAAAAATATTTTTTTTTGTACTTAAGTGGTTTTGGATACAACCTATTTAAGGTATTTCTACTATCAATAGGCTTATGTGACATAGACCAAACGAAAGAGGACGTTTTTATCAGTATAGATCGCCAAAAAACAAAAAATGGCCATTTTTGCACTTACGAGGTATATACCAAACACCACAGACTTATATTCAATGAAAAATGCTATTTAAAGGTTAAAAACATATTAAAAAAATACGATATGATAATATAATTAAAAATTTTATTAACATTCTTTTGATAAAGAGGGGAAAAGAAAATCGAATTGAAGACACCTTTTGTCTTTTTTTTTCGTTGTCTGCCTTTGTACCAGCGATTCGAATTTCCAGCTATATTTAACGAATATCTATAGCTGGCTGTTATTAACAAAAACATAAATAGCACTTAGCAAACCTACATCACATTATATATTCTGTTCTAGGCCATCGTTCAGAACTAATATTTTACAAAACGGTAACCGACTGTAAGTCAGCTGTACCACGGCTCATGCATATTAATGTGCTGTTCCAACCATATACGTTAGTTCTACCTGTAACGTACACGCAATATTTAGTGTGTGATTTATTATCACTTGATTCAGCAAATTGCAGCGATGCGATGTTTCATCAGCATTTTATATGAATTTACCTCTTCTAAAGATTCCTGCATAGCAAATATTATTTACCATAGAAAGTTTTTAAAGGTTTGAATTTAGTACCTTTTATGTAAAAATGTTTCGTCGTTTATATATAAATATTGTAGGTAATAAATAAGGAATAATATTTATATGCTACTATTTATCATGGTGGTGCTACGCTAGCAAATACCAGGTTTAGTGACATATATTACAAACTTATAATTTGTTGAGAAATTGATCTTTAACAATTGAATTATTTATTGGATACGCATTTTAATAAAATGTAATAACGTAGCAAAACCTTGTTAAAGTTTGGAAAAATATTCACTCTGCTATCAGAATTGATGATAAATATTTTTTCAAGTACATATTGCAGTATTTAACACGTTTGACTTTGAATAAACTTCTCGTAGGTGCATCGCCCGGTAGAGGGAGAAGATAAAATGAAATATTTGCATCTGAATACAAAGAATTAAAGTCAATGTTCGATGAAAATGCACAAAATCATAAGAATCGAATTGAAATTAATTCTATTTTATTTAGGTGGTGCGTTCGTTTAAAAATTTCTTAGATCAGCCGGTCGTTGAACTGTCTTTGTCACTTTAATTTAGAAATTGCTGAAGCATCAAAGGTTGTTAACTACAAGGCAGCATTGTAAGGGAGAGCATTTCATTCATAGTTTCTAATGTAGGAACAATTACCATTCATTAACTTTGGCAAGGATGCGATCATGTCGGAGAATAAAATTTTTAGCGAAAGTTATTTTTCCAAAAATATTCATAATAAATTTTCATATAAATTAATTAGATTTTCTACGGTTTTCCTACAAAAAGTTATTCAATTTGCTATAACATCGAGGTAGGTACGATTTGTCGAGTGTCACATGTTTATAAAATAAATAAATAAAATAAATCTTTATTTCACCTTTTGGATATACAATATTGGTTATGAGGCTCTGGCTCTCTTGCTAAGCATAGCCTGTGTTAAGAAAGCCAGTCCCTTCCCTTAATACATTGTTTATACATTATACATTTATGTACATTTTCTTACTTCTTTTTATTTTATTCAAACAGGTATATTACGAAAGAGTGAACACCCACAGCGCGAGTACATCTTATGCCCATGCTTGCTGTGGGCAAAAAGACGCATCAAGAAACCTGGTGCTTGATACAAGTACACCCATCACTAAAGTGAGGTTTAGCAAGGGCTTTGCGTTTGCTAATATTGAAGCAGCTAGCGGTAAGCATAACATATTTAATCAAAATTTATTATAATGCTTCAAGTCTTATTTTTATAAAGTGGTAATTCATACTTCCTATGGCATTGTTTCTGCTTAAGTGAAGTTGTTAGATGTGCAGATATTTGGGATTATCTTTATACTCAAAGTCTTTCCTTACATATTTTATATCTAGTCTACATATTGTTATACGTAAATCGCTGCTTTCGTACAATGTTGCATCACGATACGTGCAGCGGAATACAAATGAGAGTCGTTACGGTCGTTACACGGTGAAGATCGAAACTCCAGTATCAGGCGGTCGTAGTACTTGCAGACATAAGGATTATGAGAAATAAGTGCTCTGTAATAGTAATAATAATGTTGGTATAACGCGATACGTGAAGAGAAACAATGAATTTATATTCTGTTTTCCAAAATCAAAGCTTTCGAAACACAAAAAGCAACTACATTTTTACCAAACGTACAATATATTTCCTCACTCATATCAAACGTGTTAAAAGCCTCTGCAATAAAAACAAATGCGCAAAATAAAAAGAGCAATAAAATAGGTGATATTTCACTTTTGTTACCATGCCAATAAAAGCTTTGTTGCCGAATGTCGATGCATATCGCGGAACGTTCTAGATGGCACGATATTAAAATATCAGTTCAAGCGATGTTATATAATAGTGATATAGAAAAACGATACTAAGCGTGTAAGATCTGACTCAGTGTGGCGTCTCTATAGCATTCATTACATATTATGACACTCATAAGAACGCTTCGATAAGGAGAACCTTTTTAGGATCGATGTCTTATTTGTTCGTCCGTATGCCCATCAACAAGCCACTTTCTGAAGTATCAATACCAAGTAATAATAGGTAGGATTAGGATGTTACGCAAAGTACTAAAATAACCGGTTTGTCAAATGATTTATTTCTAATTATTTATTAAATCAACAAACTCAAATGCAAAGTAAAAAATACGAGAAAAAAGAATTCACAGCGCAATTATAGAAACGGATCTTACATGCAAATGGCGTCTATTGCATTATAGTTTTAATAATTAGAGCTGGCGCATCTAATAAATAGCCACGGAGCAGAATTACGTAGCGCAGATGGAGTTTGCAAACTGAATTACGCGAAGTAGACGGTAAAACATGCACACTACAGATTATAGTGAACTCGAGGCAAATTGAAACCAATTTAATTGATGTGGTAGCTTTTGTGACGAGAATATTGGCTTACGTGCTTTCAGTCGGAAGGATAATATTGTTAGACCCGGGAAAAATGCATTTAACGCTGGAATCAAATATCGATCACAATTATTTACTAGACACACAATAAGGCACAAAGATCGTCTTGGTTTGGAATGTGTTCTTGTTTATAATAATTAAGTCAATTAATCGCATAAGTTAGCATCCCAAAAATAATATCTTATTTCTTTTTATTAGTTATAAAAGTTAAAACAGGATGTAAAAAATATGATCACCCATTTATATTCAAATATTGGATTAGAAATGTCTGGAAAAATTACATTAAAAAGTTGAATTTAATCTGTTTCGAGCGAGCCATATTCATTCCGTTTTATCTCCTTTGGGAATGAAGAAATTCAAAGAGTACTCGGGGCTGTTATTTATAGCTCTTTTAGCGGAACTGAAATTTCGATTACAACAAAGAAGTTTTAAATTAATTTTATTTAAAAGCATAACCCAAGTTTGCGCTCATTAATAATTATTTTACAGAATTTGAAGATCAAAGATCAAGGTTCTTCGCGGAGCATGAAAGATTTGATGATTTCATGGAAATGCGTGAAGGGTTGGATCTAATTGGCGTCAGCTCGTTTAAAGAGTACATGGTCGCCTATAGGTATGGTATACATTTTATCAGATATTAATATTACAAGTGGCATGAAACACGTTTTCATAATAAGTTAAAGTGTTAATATTTGTACGCTTAACCTACAAACATTTCAGTTTGTATTGGACGTTTAATTAAAACTTAGGGGTAAACTTTTTGACTGGATTTAATATAATTAATAAGCTAATGATTGTTTTTGTTATATTTTGGATTACATTATTTTCCCCCTATTTTTTAATATCTGTTTATTTTAGGGACACCGACCGATGTCCTTGGTATTCTTCACAGCTTCTATTCTGGACGTTGTCTTGCCTTCTTCTATCATGGCCTCTTAGAATTGTTATAGAATGTAATACAGCATACGTACATTATACGGTAAGTTTTACTTCGTTATCAATGATAATATTTACATATTTTTTTTCATTTATTATACTTATTAAATGTATTGTTACAGATTACGAAAATATTTGGTACAAACTATGAATTAGATCCGAGTCGACAGTTAGACTTGGACACACATTTATCTGACACACTTCCACCCGTCCCAAACACAAATTACTCTTGGGCGTTAGCAGATGAACAAAGTGCTGTTCTATGTTCAGCTCCGAGACCACCTCGAACTCTCCCACTTTCCCACGCTTCTACAGTTGATAGTTTAGAATTATTCGCCGCTATTCGAGGTAACTGTGCCATTGTACCTTCCTATTCAGAAGCCATGCGAATTGACGCGGCAGTACGAGAAGAACCCGCTGAAAGTTCAAACTCTGGTGTCGTAATTGATATAGAATCAGACAGACCCACTAGGCCAGCAATCAAAGCTGCCTCGTTTGATGAACCGCCCAGACGACCAAAGGTAACAATATCAGGGACTCATTCAAGTAATAACATAGCCGGTAGTTCTAGGTCGAATGAAGCGAAGCAGCTGAATAGAAGATCCTGGGCGGGAGTGTTAACTACAGGTCGTAGTGCTAGACAGATTTTAGAAGACTTAACAAATAACGTCAATTATGAACAAATTCCAGAACCTCAGGTACAAAATAGGGAGGGCGCTATTTATTTCTCAAGAGAACTGTCTCCTATTTCGTCTAGAGATCCATTTGGTGGTAGAGCTCAAACTACTCCTACGGATGAGCCTCCTACGTATGAAGAGGCTTTGAAATTACCAGCTCTAAGAAAGTTAACTAGGTCTATAACTGGGACAGATTTCGGTGGCCCTAGACGAGCGTTTTTGAGAGATGTTCTTTCAAATAGACGGTCCTGTTTAGAGGGTGTTGGTGTTTTAGCTGGAGCCAAAGCTGTTAGGGTTCCCTGCGATGAATCCGGCGAAGAAACACACCTATAGTGCTTCGTATAATTATGCTATTTTAATGGTGCAATACTAGTTATAAACTAGGCTGTAAAATGACTGAGTGACGTTATTAATATTGTATTATGTATTTTCGGCAATACCATTTAAAAAGAGCTTACAGTTTATTATTCGTTTGATAACATGACGTCATTTTATTCCCATCAGTAAATAATATAAACTTGTTCTCAAATAATGAATAAGTTTATTAATTAAACGAACCGTTCACCAGTAAAATTCCTGTATAATAACTGTGTCTCATGCAGATATTGTTTATCAAATTAATTTTGCGAAATATTGTCCTTATTAAAACTTTCCGCCTTTGGGAGCTGAAGTCCATATTTTGTTATAGGTCGATGATAAACGGTATTCGTTTTGGTTATTTATTTAAAAACGACCCACGTATATGCTTGTTGAATAATGTAAATATTCCATAATTATAAAGCTTACTGCTTAAGAAAAAGGTAATTTTTAAGGTGAAAGACATTCATAAGACTTGGTACGTTTCATTTATGTGAAGAACAGGATTTGATAAATGCCTTTATATTCCAAATATCGTCAATTATATATGCGACATGTTTACACTCCTTTTGGAGTTTTTTCTGCAGAACCATGTTATATTATTCCGACGGATTAAATTGTAAATAATAACATTTTATAAATACCAAAGCATCGGTCAAAGTTATGATAATTACTAAGGCAGTGCCTTCTATCGTAAGATAAAATGAAGTTTATTTAATTCGGGGTCCTTGTGGTTTCTTTGCTGTTTGATTCATTTACGAAAGTTAGTTAACTCCTCACTGTAATATTCAGTATAAAAACATTATATTTTAGGTATGTATTTACCTTTATAACGATATAGTTGAACGTGCAGAATGTGTCCATACTTAAAAAAAACCACTCTCTGTACCTATCAAATTGAAAGGCATTTACTAAATGAATTTTTAAGCGAAGCTTTTGAATAGGTTAAGCTGGGCTATTTTTATTTTGGTATCTAGGAGGTTAGGAACATAGATAAGCCGCTCTAAATAAAATGTTGATTAATATAGATATTACGCCAAAAGTGATACTAATTTTAAGTCTGAATAAATTCGATTACGTACGTTTGATGGAACCAACTAAATTAGAATTTGCTTGTAGATATTATTAAAATTTTGAACTGCTGAATTAATACTTGAAATGAGTGTATGTCAAAAAATATTGTGACCTTGCTGTAAAAAACTTTTCTTCCTTTTTTTTTGAAGTGTGTTTTTTGTTTTCGTTAAAGCTTTAAGTAAACAAAATCTCATCTAATTACGCACACATTAATGATACGTTAATTTCTTTTAAAAAATGTGAAATTGTTTCTTGTTATTGTCTTACTACCTAAGTATACTTAAATATAATATTCTAGCCATCTTGAAAATAGAGTTCGTTTTCAAATATGAAATTAATGGCTAAATTCGATACATGTTTTCATTGTTTGTGATATTTTTTCTCATTTGAGTGTTATATATATTGGTCCATGGTGTTATTGACAAAAATGTTCTATTTGAAAATCCCTCCAACATGGGTTCCTATTCCACGGTAATTGGTATAAAACATCAAACAAATAGATTAAAAATAAGTTATGTTTTCAAAAAAATAACCGTACAATTTATGGTAACATTTAGAGGGTAGGTTAGGTTATTGTAAAAGTGCCAATGTAAAATGGAATAGTATATAAAATTACCAGTTGCGTAATTATGCGAAATTACATTTGAAGTAGATGATAATGTTTTTTATTTCCGAACTAATATGAAAGGTTCTGAAACGTACCTATTTCGTTTTTTTAGTTCATACAGTAATTTAAAAACTTGAAACAATATGAAATTAATTGAAATTTACTTAATATCATTCATTTCATAACGTACATCACGATTGTATTTTCGTTACTATACAACAGCATAAATGTTCAGTTACTATTTTATGAATTTTTAACTTTTAGAATTATAATTTATTAATAAGTTATTAAATACAATATTTAAATATTTCTAAGGTTAATTTAGCTAACTTTTTAATTAATTAAGTTTGTATAAAATAGTACCTATTTGTGACTATAATTTTAAACTTAAAATATATAAATAACATTGTAAATTACCGCTTTTAATGTTCTGTTCTGGATTATTAAATTAATATGTTAGGTAGACTTGTTTTATATAGAAGCTAAACATAAAATATTTTGGAATGTAATATAAGCGAAAAGGAAATTAATATTTTCAATAAACTACGTTACAGACTGGTTTGTTTTATTTATATTTTCTCTTAAAGTCCCCACTAAAAATATCGGGATCATTGGGATAAGATATGATCAATA
>CAJQZN010031326.1:16206-29431 GCA_907164685.1 Colias eurytheme | reverse complement strand
GAAGGTAATTTAACACTGGATAGAGAATTGAGTTTATTTTCCTTGTATTCGTAGTCTAATAATGATAACTTTTGTCCTTAATAGCCTTAACTAATTCTAAATCCGATTTGATACCTTTTTAACCTGCTTATTAGAATGTCGGTTTGAAATAATAACTCACGTTGTGGTAACAATATTCGACCATCATTTTCACAATCCTTACGAGTAGTCCCCAGAAATGTAAACTATATATGACCATCCAAATGAATATCAGATGCTGAAAAAGAGAGCTAATTAAAAATACTGATTTCACATTTAGATTTTAAGTTTTAACGTACCTAATTAAAACGTTAACTTTCCTCCAAACTACTGAATGGTGACCTCTAAAGCTCTTTTTATCGAATGGTACTCGTCAAGCGATCTTTTACATTTAGGTAATAATTTTCAGAATTGAGTAAGAGTTGTTTTACAATATTATTGTGATCAACGTCTTAAAACTTAGACCTGTAGAATAATTTCCCATAATGGTACCCTCCGGAACATAAATCTTTTGAACAGTGACGTAATGATGCGGTACGCAAACGCAGCGGACCCAGCTGCCCACAGCACCGTCGGTATCATTGAGAAAAAGCTCTCCCCGCATCGCGCCCAGTCTAGTAACTGTAACTCGCAAATAATACCATAGCAAATTAATAATTTAACTTTCTTTATTTAAGTCTGGTATGGTCTATTTCTGTATCTTATCTTCCTGATTTTTTTTTCTCTTTTGTTATCTGCAATAGTTAATTTAACTTATAAAAAGTAACGTAACTTAAATTTCTAAGTTGTTGCAAGTAATTAACACACTCTTTTACGTCTTATTTGTCACTCGTTTTGTGTAGAATAATATACTTATCATATTGAAGAAAGTTTTGTAATAAACAACTGGGTTTCAGATAAATGTAGTTATTGTTGGCCTACTAGTTCATTTCAATTTAATTATATTCACGTCTAACCACGGAAATATTCTACGTAACGCACCTGTACAATTTGATAGTTAAAATAGTTTATAGAAGAATGTATCATCGTGAACTCCTTTACATAGAAATTTATAAAAACAGAACAAACATACTGAAATATTTTTGTATTGAAATGTTTTGTTACGAGATCATGTTGTGACTGTGTCACGTAAAATGCCACTGTGACATAACACATGTCTTATTTTATGATCAAGGAGTGGATACATAGAGGAAGGTCAAATTAATAGGCTATGTGTCCATAGCCAATGAAAAAGAAATGTTTTCAAAAAAAAATCTCCACGTCTACATTAAAATAAAATATCTTTAACATAATCATTGTAACGTTCAAACAGTATAATTAACCACATCTCCTGGGGGGATTAAATTTATTTCAAACATCAAATATCATATTGCCGGCCAAATTAAGAGTAATATCACCACAGAATATCTCCTCACAAAGACACCAAGAAATTCTCCTATAATTACGGATTAAGTTTACGACTATTCAGTGTAAAATTATTCCAATGAAAGGCATAGGTTCGTCCACAAAATAATATTCATAATCAATGCTTATAATAATTTATTTATCGTTCAACACAGGAAAGGGACATATAAAAGCTGCTCAAGGATTGGTATCGTGGTTGTCTGCGCCGGAGTGGTCGTGTGCGAGCGGCGCGGTGCTACTGCATGGACAACGAGTTTTCTGTAATATATTGTATAACTGTATTATAGTGTTTTATTTGATTGTCCTTTTTCCCCTTACATATTAAGAGATCCACTACTCAACAGAACAGTTATGGGAATATCATGTGGTAGTTAATCTACTAAAAACCCATTTACTCATATCTACATAAGTATTTTATCAGTTATGGTAAAAAGATTTCAGAAATGATAAAAAGCGGTAAAAAAATTAAAAAAGTATGTATGGTGTAGGTACGACCATAAAAATACATTATAACAACTTTCTACTGCAAGAAGGCAAAACAATATAGCAGGGTACCGAAACATAAGCTCTGAGCTTTTCCAATACGTCAGCCGTGGTGTCACTAGCGTGGCTAATGAGGCGCGCGCCGACCACGCGGCCGTCCGCCCGCACTCCGCTCTCAACCCGCATGTTGTCCGCTCTCGCTTCGCTTTCCCGCGCGAACGCCGCTCTCGCTTCGCTCGCGAAAGACACGCGACTGCCCGCGCCGCTCGCCTCGCGCGACACGCGCCCGCCCGCACTCTAGGGGCCAACGTTGGCTCTAAGCTAACTTTACATGTCATGCCACATGCATATGCGGTCTGACACTTTTGTAAGTAAAGCTGAATTCAATTGTGTGTCGAATTCATGCTAGATTAATAAATTATGCATTATCTGTCAACTATAATCAAATATTTAAAATCAATGTGTTATGAATTTGAAATAACCTTTAAATATGTGAGTATGTATTTATGCGCCCCTGAATTAATCTCAGTTATAGAAAAATCTGTAGCCTAGGCCACAATACATTGTTAGGAAATCGTTGAAATAAATCGATACCTATTAATATTGAACGGATCAGTAATATCAAAGGCCATGATAGTTACGTATTCACGTCAACCGCCTGCGTGTAGCCGCGCAGGCGCTGGTGCACGGCCCCCACGAAGCTGTTCACCTTCTGCATGGTGTGATGCACGCCGCGGGAGGCGCGGGCGTGCAGTTCGGCTTGCCTGCAGTCATCGCACACTTGTAAGCGTATACGATAAGAAAAGAAACTACAATAATATCCAATCTTTGATATTATGTAAAGTGTAAAGGTGTGGATTAACTGTTATGTAAATTATTATCAATTGATATTGCATCGTGTGAAAAGGTAGTTGTTATATTTAAAAGATGAATGAGGAAATCAATGCGGGAATAAATAATGCACACCGGCTAGAATCGAGACTGACGTTTTATTTTCTTAAATACCCACTTAGTAAATATTATCACGCACAGATAATTCATAATGCAAATACACTACACATACCATTTCGAAAACTAGTATTTCCATTATAAGTCACAGCAGCACAGTTAATTAAATACTCGTGTTAGTTATTTGGTCATTTGTAACGAATTTCCTTCCCCAGCAGATTTGATAGAGTAAATTATGAGTTGTCAGCCAAATGAAGCGATCATGCTTATGGGACGCTGCGTTCCAGTGCAGTATAGCGCGACTTAACGCTTTGATACTTTTATTTTAATCCTTATTACTTTTATGGTTCAAGTGTAATGGCTAGATTCATCAGTAAAGTCTATTCAACGTTTTTAATATGCTTTTATTAGTTGTTTGTATGTAAGCGACTCATTTAGACTTATTTTTGATACACTTTAAATGGACAGATTCAATTAAAACTTTGCATCAGGCATCGGTGACAATCCATATTTTCATATTTTATCCAGAAACTGTGTAACCTGCTAACCGAAATACTTGTGTATTACTTAATTTACTTTTATTCATATTAATAGTCTATTTATTATTTATGTAATATTCACTGTATTGCAATATCAGTAAGTGAATTAAATAAAATTATTTTGTAGAGTATTTCTCTTAAGAACTTGTTTTTTTTTGGTGTCTCTCAATGTTAGCCAGAAGGGCTTCTACATTTTAACGCGGACGCCGGACACGATAAGAACTTGTAAGTGATCCTCGTTTCTCAATGATTGCGTTTTAAACAATCTAAAATGCACGTAAAATTATTTTTTTAATTAGATTAAAATAGGTCTTTATATGGCGTAGGTTTTGCCTGAACTCTGTTCTTACATCCAATTTATCTTTATTACAAACCCAATTTTAGTTTAGACATGAAAACAACAGCTTAATTTCATAACAAACTATTCTGTATTAACATAATTTTGTATTAAATAATCTGGATTGTTTTAAAATAAATTAATCTCATATACGACGGCCGCGGCGTGGGTTGTTCTTCTGCTTTTTACAGCGATTTTAAAACATAACATTACATTGTTAGATTACATTCAATCAAATGGATATTTGAAAATTTTTAACGATAGATTAAAATCGACTATGATGTAGGATTCGAACATCCCTCTTACTTAAGTAAGAAGGATATGATGCGATGTGATGCGATGTGATGCGATGTGATGTGTTGTGATGTGATGTGATGCGATTTTATGCTACCAACAACATATTTTAAGCAATGACATGAAATTGAAATCACATAAAGTATCAAAACCACTCAATTATAATAAAGCACTGCTAACATTGCATTTGTCGCCATTCTCAACAGTTCCCGTTGGAATTAATTATACCATAGATTTCTATTGAAATGCGACATCGCAGACATTATTGTAATTACTAATCCGACTAGCATTCCGCCTGCGGCTTCGCCCGCGTTTTCAAAAAAAAACCCGCATAGTTCCCGTTCCCGTGGGATTTCCGGGATAAAACCTAGCCTATGTCACTCAGAAATGATGTAGCTTTCCAACAGTGAAAGATTTTTTCAAATCCGCCAAGTAGTTTCGGAGCCTATTCAATTCATACAAACAAACAAACAAAAAATCATACCTTTCCTCTTTATAATATTTGTATAGATAACAAAGGTTCTGTGAATATTTGATTTTATAAAATAAACTAAAGGTTTAAATAATTAATTAAAATATTGTTGAAGGATTTCATTGCTTATTATCAGTTTAATTAAGCTTGTTACTGACAGATTGTAGAGACAGTTTTGTTTATGGACGTAATAATTTATTCCTGTATTTTATTTTTGTGATTTTAAATGCGGAAGTATGTTTGTCAGTTGCTCAGGCATAAACTGCTGAACAATTTTTTATGAATTTATGCACGAAAGATAATTCTAGCATTGATTGATTATAATTGTATACTGTAAAGTTAACTAAAGATTTGCAAAGTACCTACCTTTTCTAACGTAAGCAAAAATATTTTTCTAATTATTTATCTCCATGTCTAGGTCATATCAAACATGTTAAAAGTATCAAAGCCATACAATACCATACCAAGCATACAGGTCAGAATCTGAACGCTACTATATTATTTTAAATCCTGTAGAGTTGCAGGAAGCAACTTTATAGACCGTGTTTTTGTCTTTCACAAGTCAGTAAAGTCTATTTCAAGTATCATAACTACACATACATAATCAGGATTTATAGATTTTTTATTTTTTAATTAGTTTTTATATTTTAATAAGAGTCTGCTAAATTCTTGTAAATTAGCTTATATTAAAAAAAATGAAAATGTTAAATGTTTGTTGTTTCCACAAATTATAAAAGTCACTCCAAAGTATCAAAACTACACAATCCCGTGTCCAGCCGCAGTGGTTCTTGCGGAATTAATTACACCCTCAGTTAGCAACTGTGTTTGATGTTTGTCGAGCGCAGACGTACTTGTCACTTGGTGCAAATAAGCTGACAAGTGGGCCAAGCGCTGCCATTTTGGGAATACCTTTTAGTCAACTCGCGTGCCGGGGAGGAGACTATAAAATAAAGAGCGTGTGTGCCGAGCACATGTGTCAGAAGTGAAACTTCTTTGGCAAGATTCAAAGATACGGTCACCTTACTCCATGACGTGACGGTATTTCCATGACGCGACCTTGAAATTTGACACTCAACGCGCCGTAAAAACTTTGCACTTCAGACAGTACCTAGTCTATATCGTTATAGGGGATTATTTTTGCGCATATAGTTAGCTATCGGGTAAATAATTGATGATAAAGTAGTCCAGGATCTTTTGGGACTTCTTTTGAATTTTAAAGTCAACTAAATAGCCATTCTTCCTAGCATATTTTCATCAAAATTGACCAAAGTCATTCTGGGATAAACTTATAGTAGATAATAGTCAACTAATGTGACATTAATTTTTATATCGGTCGAGTAGTTATGTCATAAAACATGACAAAGGAATGCAATCTTTTCTAAACAACTAATAGTAGTACATAGTAGCAAAATGCATTTTTATGCGCTAGGTCTTGCTCAGTTAAGTTGAGATGGGATACTAAGATACAGAGAGAAAATATCTCTTATGTTATTCAGAAATAATATTGTGTTCTACTGCCTAAATAGCTGAGTTATCCTACTAATATTATAAATGCATGAAAGTTTGTGAGGATGTGTGTGTGTTTGTTACTCTTTCACACAAATACTACTGAACCGATTACAATGAAATTTAACACACATATAGAGGGTAACTTGGATTAACACATAAGATAGGTTTTATCTCGAAAATCCCACAGAAACGGGAACTATACGAGTTGAAACTCGCATAGTAAACTTTGAAAACGCGGACGAAGCCGCAGGCGGAAATCTAGTCTTTTTATAATTGAAACCGTTAAATTTATGAAAATATTAAAGTAAGTAAGTACGTAATTTCGGAGAAATACGAGGAGTTCTCATCAATTTATTCCTAAGAAAATAAGAACTACAAAACTAAAATATTTACGTCGCTATTTTCGTACGGTCCAAAATAGAAACTTAATTTTAAGATGCAAAATTATTTATTTTATCATGCTTAAACTTGGAACCCAGTCTATTAATTAAGCCTAGACATTGCTTCAGTTTCTGGGACGTACCTAATTTATTACTATGCAAATTAATTTCGTCATATTATAAGCCTGTCTGCACATCAGTAAATCTTAGATATCACGTTTAATTTCAAAGCAATATTGTGTTAAATTGTTATTTATAAAGGTTTTCAAAACACAAGACAGTTTCATAAATTTTATGAAATCGTCTTGCGTTTTTAATTACCTTTGCAAGATTAATTATTAAAGTGTTTTATTTATTGCACTATGAAACAGACGAAATTATGCTCAATTTTCTTAAGAATATTCTATAACGTTTAAAAGATACCTAAAGAAAAAAATGCAATTGTTCTTTACCTAAAAAAATAATTTTATACAAAATTCTTATAGTTTTATTATAATTATGAACAGACAAATTGAAAAATATAACATCTGCCCAGATTATTCACAAAGTTTTTTTTGTCATTTCTCATCCATAATGTTCAACGGAGTGTAGAAGAATATCTATTTATCTATATTTACCTAGAAACAGTTTATTTACCTAGATCTTCCAAAGTGCTAACCGTTCAAGACATCATACAGCTTCGGAAATTATCACCAACACCCGATAAGGCTTATCTAAAGCCACTTGCTCACAATATTGGCGACCCTAAGTTATGACGATGCTCTAATAGGGTAATTTTGGTTGGAACTTGAAGCATAGCAGAGTTGTATAGCATTATATAAATATATAGGTATATTTGTTTGTTGAAATACGTAGTAATTTGAAGGTATTTTATGTGTTTTCTACTTACATATTGTGTGATTTTCAAATATTAGACATTTTTCATATTATTTTGGAAAATGTGAAACATGAAGGAGGAGAAAGAGAAGGTTAATCTATTTTAAATAATATTATTAATTAATACATTAATATTATCAAAACGCCTTCTAATTCACAGGTCACCATGTAAATTAACAATAAATAATAAAAAAATCTATTATAGATATGAAAATTTAATGTTTTAATTTCTGTATGTATTTCTGTTTGACAAAAGCTTTCATAGATTTCCACATCAACCGATTTTCTGTAAATGAGAAATGAAGAGAAATCAAATAAACAAAAGAAGAAATATTTCAGCGAATTTATTGCGAACGATTGATAAATCGAAGGTCGAGGTTCGCGATTTTCGAACAAAATTAAATAGATTTTTCAATTTATCTGAACATTATTCACAACATATTCTTATCGTTGAAGGCAGTTGTTGTGATGATGAACCGAATATTGTTGAAGCAAATAGTTAGTAATGTTTAAAATCTTTGTGTTACGTTTAATAACAACATTAACAACATACTTATGATCAAAATATCATAATACTAGATTTCCGCCCGCGGCTTCGCCCGCGTTTTCAAAGAAAAACTCGCATAGTTCCCGTTCCCGTGGGATTTCCGGGATAAAACCTATCCTATGTGTTAATCCAAGTTACCCTCGATATGTGTGCTAAATTTCATTGTAATCGGTTCGGTAGTTTTTACGTGAAAGAGTAACAAACATCCATACATCCATACATAATATATTAGATTATTGTAAAATCTATACTCATTTTTCTTGAGCTTATCGATTGCACTAAAGAGCTTCTTATTTTTCTGAAATTTAGTGGTGATTGTGATTAAATTCTTAATTAGCCACATTTCCTATCCCTCATCATATTTATCACATCTCACTGTTATTTTTATGTATACTGAAATGAACTATAGATTTTCACGTTCGAGCTGCATTTTACAGTTCTTGCAGCACTTTTAAACAACACGTCCGTTCCCTCTCGTCTCTCAGATATTAATGGGGTCCCTTGATTTATGGCTCCACTGTGAAACCGACGTTAATTATGTACCCTTCATTATGATTCCTTGTGGCTGCTGTTTTGTCGACGGTACTTATTAAATTCTTCAAGTTTTTAATTTGTTTTTTGTTAACGTTATTTGTGGATAATTCGTTTTGGGTATTCAATTTTTATTTGTAAGTAGATTATGAATGTCTGAAACTGAAATTTCGAGATTTATCATGAATTACAAATTATAGAGCTGCAATTCAACAAAAAAAAAATAAACATATGATGAATCAGAGAAAAGAGTTTTTGCAAGGATTGTAACTTATACCTTTTATCGTGTATCGATAAAGATTAATTCTATGCTTATTCTCAAGTATAATTAAGTATAAATCTAGCCTGAATTATTTTGAAATCTCAGCTTTGTTGATCTCAGCTTTGTCTTTTTCCTTTTTTTTAAAGATTGATGTTATTTTATTTATTCAAATACGAGTGATATCAAATACGTCTCCCACTTAAAGCATTGAATTCTAATCTCAACAGGTGTAGGCATAGGCTAGGCATTAAAAATAATAAAAACATTCATAAAACTTCATTATCATTTCCACAATAACATTATCATTCGAACCAGTGGAACATTCCAGAAGCCGATAACGAGCAAAGTTATTAAATGCAATTTGTGCCCAAAACACGTGCTATTATTATTTTAGGCCCTTAAGTTTCCCTTCGCGTTTACTTAGGATCTGAATTAATTATAGGAGTATTACCTTACCTTACCTGGGAAGACGAAAAACAATGTAAATCTAAGAGTTTTTAGCGAGAATTCGGTTATTTATTTAAAGTATTAAAGGTGTAGTAGCTTGTTCCTGTTTGTCTGATTTTTTTCATAAAAAAGTAGGTACATTAGTTACTTGGTAAGATTTTCCTTAAGGCTAGGCTGTAGGTAAAGTCGGAGGTTGAGTAGTTTTTGCTGTAAATCGTAACAAACTATAAACTCTCCTCTTATAACATAAATAATACAGACGATTGCAAAATGATTTCTTCTGAACGTAGTTTATCTATGTGTGCAAATGTTCATGGAGACTTGCTAACCTAAATCTTTGCCGCTCTTTATAATAGGTCTTCTAAATCTTTTTTTAATTAGTAATCTATATGTTTATTATCTAAACCCAATATTATAAAGCTAAAGAGTTTGTTTGTTTGTTTGTTGGAACGCGATAATTTTAGGAACTATTGGTCCAATTAAACAAAATCTTTCGGTGTTAGATTTCCCATTTATCGAGGAAGGCTGGCTATATATCATCACGCTAAGACCAATAGGAGCGAAGCAATGCGGGTAAAACCGTGGGGCACAGCTAGTTAACATAAAAGTTTTTATACCAAAACAATAGCACGGTTAATCATTAGTATGTAGATGACATACTAGGTTGACAGCGCGGTTGTGCTCGTAAAATTTAGTCGGAATACGAATCGTTATTATTCAAGGATCTGTATAAATTACACACGTAAGTGCCCTGAATGGACAGATAAACAGAGTAATAGCGAAACAGAGAGACAAATAATTTTGAATTTTTTTCGTAGCGTTTTGCTACGAAGGATGTGTAGGACAAACTATTGCGTGGAAGAATAAATATTTCATGATTGTATAAGATTTTATTATACTGGACAATTTTTATTTTTAGTGTAGTAATGTAGTAAGTATTGTAGGTTTTTACTGATAGGAGAATTGCCAAATTCGGTCTAGTAGTTTTGCGTCGACCGATCTAACAGATCTATCTAAAAAAAACCATTCTTTATATATTGCCTGCTCTGTACGAATGTGACAAACGCTGCGTATAACACGCAAAATTGTAAAAAGCAAAGACACTTTTTTGCGTCTAACTAAAAAATACATTCTCTATACATTGCCTGCTCTGTACGAATGTGACAGACGCCGCGTCCAACGCAGCTGGCAGTGATTAATGTGCCGCTGCAACATCCCGCCTTTATTGCACTTATCTACAATTAATTGTTGCTTCTGCTAATTGAACTGATTATCGTTCAGTTTATCTGTTGAAAGGTTTTGTAAATAATGATCTTAAAGCAGTATTATTTCCAGTGTAAAAGTGATGGCGCTAGATGATTTATATAGTACATCATTATTCCAAACTGGAATTAATACTGCTTTAAGACATCATGGTTAACCATCTGTTTAGCCAAGGATGTCAGACAATGTATATGAAATTCGGTTTTCATTTGAAATTTGTCTTTATAAAAGCTAGTGTAATAAACTCCTTAGTGACATCTCGAAATTCTTTGTACAAAATCCTAAGCTCTTAATTCTAGCAGCGAAATTCATATAGCGTTTTAATGTACAAGGGGAAATAGTCCATAACGTAAGAATATAGGAGTTAATATTGATTGCTGCATTCAATGAATCTCTTTGGGACATTTGTTTCTCTTAGTACATGCACTATACTACAGTAACATATTCAGTATATAAATTAAGGCTTTCATACAATTTGACTTAAATTATTGTAGTTTATATGGCTATGAATGTTTGTCCTTGTTCACTTCAGAACCGACGTCATTCGTAAGTATGACAATACTCTTTCTTATATATATAAAAATGAATCGCAAAATGTGTTGGTAAGCGCATAACGCATTCCTTGAAGTACGAGGATGGTTCTTATGTAGAGTTTTCAATAAAATTCAAGGTAAGTTCAATTGAATCTAAAATTATCAAATGATTCTCTAAAGCAAATAGTTAATATCTAATACTCATGACATTAGACATAATTTATTCACACAATATTCTGCAAGTGTTATATAGAATGCCTAAAGATTTTTTTCCATTTATAATAACTACCGAAGTTCGATCCATATTTCCAAAACTATTATTTATTCTACTTTACACTTTATTGTACACTAGCTGTTCCCTGCGGTTTCACCCGCATTGCTCAGCTCCTGTTGGTCTTAGCGTGATGATATACCCTTCCTCAATAAATGGGCTATCTAACACTGAAAAAATTTTTCAAATCGGACCAGTAGTTCTCGAGATTAGCGCGTTCAAACAAACAAACTCTTCAGCTTTATAATATTAGTATAGATTCATCAAGAAAATCAATATGATGCACTGTATCACAACAATAATATATATGAGGCAACTACGACATACCAACTATACATTTTTTACAGAAAACTAAAGCTTCAAACAGTAATTAAACATTCGAATCGTATATTATATATTATGTAACTTTGATGACACTCTTCCAAAGTATGTTGATATTCTCAGATACATAATCTGCCTTCCTGCTCCACTCGCTCTCAAGATAATCCCTTTGAAGGTTTGAAATCGCGGTCAAGTGCGAACTAAGTCCGTATTCATCTAGAGGCTATATGAATTACTGATGAATTTCTATACGTTATATATCTTTTTGAAGATAAGCTTTTGAAGTGCTTGAGGATTACGAAAAGATTAATGTGGTACTAATATTATAAATGCGAAAGTAACTCTGTCTGTCTGTCTGTTACTCAATCACGCCTTAACTACTGAACCAATTTGCATGAAATTTGGTATAGGGATATTTTGATACCCGAGAAAGGACATAGGATAGGTTTTATCCCGGAAATCCTACGGGAACAGGTTTTTCTTTGAAAACGCGGGCGAAGCCGCGGGCGGAAAGCTAGTGTGGTATATTTAGTTGTTTATGGTGATAAAAGTTCCTATATAATATGAAAATTAGTTATAAAAAATGTTAATTAATGAACTTATTGATAAGTTAAGATTATAAGTTATAGTTACAGTAGGTAATTCTTATGACTGTCGCTACATACAATAAAACAAAGTCGCTTTCACTCTCCCTATATAACTATATCTAAGCTTAAATATTTAGAACTACGCAACGGATTTTGATGCGGCTTTTCTAATAAATAGAGTGGTTCTCGAGGAAGGTTTTAGTATATAATTTATTAGGTTTTAGAAAAACCGGGCGAAGCCGCGGGCCGAAAGCTAACCTATAAACCTTTTCTATTTTATCAGCTCAGTAATTATCATTTTTATAATTTCATCTATATTATACAATATAGTTTTTTAAAGTACTTCTATTATTAATTATTTTAATATTAAAATTTACGATTTAATCATTTGAGAAATAATGAGTTTCGTAGGAAAGTACGTTTATTATTGAATCAAAATAATATTATGAACATATCCTCACATTTAAATGAACATTTCAAAAGCTACTTTTCGATTATTGAGATAATAATAATGTAGTCCAGCGAACTGCTTTTATCTAATTTCCATTGAACTTATCATAAATATTTTAATTATGAAATCTTCTTTTTTATTATATATATAAAAATGAATCGCAAAATGTGTTGGTAAGCGCATAACTCGAGAACGGCTGAACCGATTTCGATAATTCTTTTTTTATTATATTCCTTGAAGTACGAGGATGGTTTTTATGTAGAGAAAACGTAAATATGTACCATGGGCGAAGCCGGGGCGGACCGCTAGTAATTTAATAAAATAATATTTAAATATAGGTACAGTTTACTAGCAGGCTAGGAGTAAAGAATTATTCGAACGTTTTGAATGCTCTACACTCTACAGCAAGTGTTTTAATAGAAAGGGCTTAAAATCTTTCAAATCAAACAATATTTTATTGTTCAATTATTTGATACTAGGTTTCCGCCCGCGTTTTTAAAGAAAAACCCGTTCCCGTAGGATTTCCGGGATAAAACCTATCCTATGTCCTTTCTCGGGTATCAAAATATCTCTATTCCAAATTTCATGCAAATTGGATCAGTAGTTAAGGCGTGATTGAGTAACAGACAGACAGAGTTACTTTCGCATTTATAATATTAGTATGGATTATATGCAACCGGGACGAAGAACTAGTTAAATATCTATATTTAGGAACAGAAGTGGGAATGAAATAAAAAACACAACGTTACAAT